>JAMXBB010000007.1:2361162-2537542 GCA_024138015.1 Lumnitzera littorea | reverse complement strand
ATTTGCTTGCACATGCATTGCACCTAATAAGTGATTGAAAACCTTGTTGTGTGTATGGTATAGTTTTAAGTCCTCCGTCCTAACTTACTGAGCTGTGGTTGCTCACATCCCTATAGACGTCGTGCAGGTGCTGGCTAAGAAGCGGCAAACAAATACTCTGAAGCTAGCAACTGCTGGATCCTGAGGAGTGAGGAAAAACATTGAAGAATCAACACATATTTTACTTTTCATTTCTGATTAATGTAATAACGGAATTATAGTGATTATATATAACTTTTCTCACTTTCTTAGGTAAATGATTTGTTTAAATTACAAATTATCTACTTCAAAACGGGTTAGTCGTAGACGCCTTGTGTAGATCAGGTCTAAGATAGCGGTTGTAAGGCCAACTTCTATCTTAGAATGGTTTACACTTCGGGGGCTGTTACGACTCTGTCACTTCGGGGCGTGACAGGACCCATTATGCTATCCAGCATTATCCCATTCGAAAGGGTCGGTATTTGGCCGAAGAATCCTAAGTTTCCCCTAATGGGTTGCTATGCAAGTTCAATTTATGATTACAAGTCATATCTTTGTTAAGTTCGGATTAGGGTGATCGATCACTTCATCCAATATAAGCCAGAACAACAAACATAATCATAGCATCACTCATAATCAAGCACATGCATACAACCAACTATCTAACAAGCATAACCAAGTATAATCTCAAGCTTCCAAAATACAGTATCGTATTAATCCCAACTTACCTTGACTCCTCGCTCATTCACTCAAGGTCCGACTTACACAGGCCATTGTCGATCATCCCTATAACACCAACATTATCTCAGTTTTCATATAACTGTTATAGATTAGTTTTTATCCTATAACACTTATTGTTATCTTTAGCTTAGGGTTTAATATATCCAATTATCTAGGTCCTCAAATCTTTTACAATTATTCTGGATTTGGGGTCAAGTTCAGGTTCAGTTTCTGCATCGATTTTTAAATTAGGTTCTAGTTTAAGTTCTAAGTACTGTTTTATACCCGAACCCAAGAAACTCGTTTCAACTCATAATATGAAATTAATTACATTACTTCTAGATATCCTAAATACCATAGTTATCCCTAGTTAGTATTTTATTTCATTTAGTACACTTAAATCCTTATTAGTGTACCAAATTTACTCTTGATATAAGAAATTTTTATATTTTTCATATAATTACATAAATTCAAGATTTCTATCAGATTTATTATATATCCCTATTATTTATATAATATCAATTTTTATTCTTATATCTTCTATTTATTATATTTCCAATAATTACATATTATGTATTATCATTTATTATATACATAATACACATCTAATATTTCTATTACTCTAATTACCTTCTCCCAACATTAATTATTATTTCAAAATGTCTAAATTCATCATAAATCAGATTTTACACCTAATTACCCTAATTTACAAAATTAACTTAAAATTTACTATTTTTCCCTATTACTTATTTACTATATAATTAGCCTAATAATTACATCTAACACCTTAAATGTTACAAGTATCATACTTCATCAGATTTTAACATCCTAAAACATATAATTATTCACTAAATCAGTAATTAACCTTAAATTACCATTTTATGCCTCATTTTAAGGCCTAAAAATTATCTAAAAATTTTAAAAATTAATTTTTGAAAACAGGTTTCATAGCATTATTTTATATCATCTAAGTAGTCTATGCAAAAATTTTAGATTCAAAACTATATTTCTAAGGTCATTTATTTCTAAACCGAAATATGTTCAATTTTGTATGATTTCTTAAGGACCATATATCACGAGATATATTTTCATCAAAATAATATTTTTCCTAAAAACTATATACTAAAACATTTCAGAATAACAAAATTCATAATTTTCTAAGAATATTTACTATTTTTATAACTATTTTTAGAAAATTACACAAAATTAGGCTGGAAATTGAATTCACCGATTTAGGTGACTTCGGCTATCATCGGTGGCCATGGGTGTGTCGGCCCACCTAGGCGCTGCCACCACCATATGGTGGTGGTAGCCGTCTACTTCTAGGTGCTCGTTTGGTGTTGGTTCCCCTTTAAAGTCCTAATTGCACAGATTTGAGAAATTTTTTTGTAATTAATCCAAACACTTACTATTTCGATCCTCTCTGTTTTTCTTACTCTCCAAATTGACCAAATGAGCTTCTGAAATTTTCTTACTATTTATAGAGGTATTAGAGAATTATTGTGTATTAATTAGATAAGACAATTGCCTTATCTCTTCTTTTTTTTTTCACTTTTTATTTGTTGCATTTTAATTGGTCGATTTTCTTCTTTAATTTTCAGATTTCTACGCCCCACTTTTGGACTTTTCCTCATTTTCTATATTTTTCTTGATTTTTTATTAGTTAATTATGAATTTTATTTAATTATTTAGTATTATTTTAGCACATTTAATGTATTTTAAGTAATTACATATATTTATACCTACATGAAAATTCCTATATAATACAAATAAATATTCCTAAATATTATTTAGGTCATTCTATAATTTTTAATATACATATAATTCTTCTTTAGTAATTCATTAATTATCGGAATATATTTTACGTATTTTCGATAAATAACGAGTTATATACTTAAAATTTGGTAATTTTATATTTTTTTATTTTATTACTTATTTTCTTAAATTCGAATTTACGAGATCACTCTTACTAGTATTTTTAACTTTATTTTATAATTTGGGATTAATTAGATCTTTCAACCGATCGAAATCCTGAATAACTGGTTATAGAGCTTATATTAACCCTATGAAAAAATGTTGGAGTTAAGGTTAGGTTCCAAATGAGAAGAGAGTCATGAATTGGGCCTTTTTTCTGCGTTCAACATGTGTAGTAGTTTTGTTTTTCTATTTATTTTTTTAATTAAATCATGAGTATTTTAAACATTTTATTCTCTATTCATAACTTATTCCCTATTTAATTCTCTCAAGTGAGAAATATATTTCTAATTCTATTACATTTAATTAAACACCATCATATCTTACTATATCTTTATTCTATTTCATAATAATTGTAATTTTATTTCTATTTTATTTTATTTGGTGAAGTAAATGTACTGCTTGTATTTTTGATATTTAATGATGCTCTCTTAGTATTTATTACAAGCATGAAAAAGGAAAAACTTCATACTTCTTATCATTAATTGCAAACTTCACAAAAATTAAATTTCATGTAAAGAGGAATTTCGTTTATTAACAAGTGCTCATATGATACGGAATTACATATAAATATTTACTTTTATTAATCTTTTTGATTTTTTTTTTCATGTTTGCGCTTTTAAATTGGGGCGCGCGCTCCCATTGGCTGTTCGGAAAAATCCCCAAAAACCAGAGACCAAAGCGCATGAATCCAACGGCTAAACAAACATAAGCGAAACCCAAACCGGAAAGATCCAACGGTGGATTCGACACATCCAATTCAACTCCATTTCATAAATCATAGAGGATCCGTTATTACTTTACACGCCCCGCTTAAATTTCATTTTCAAATATCTCAAAAAAATATAAAAGAAAACCAACAAAAAATCTCATAAATCTCACTAGTCCTTTTCCTTAGCCCTAATTTTGGTCCCCTTTTTCCCCCAATTTCCAAATTTCATTCATCGAATCAAGCAGAGCGTCTGCAGGAAAAAGAAACCCTAATCTCAAGTTCCTGACGTTTCCCTTCTACATCCTAGGGTTTCCATCGCTTAGGGTTTTGGATTCCGTGAAAGAGATATTGAATTTGGAGATTTCTGTAGGATCTGTTTAATCGACAAGGAGGTTCTTGGCCAATACAGAGTATGTCTTCGTCTTCCGATAAGGAGGTCGAAGAGAAACTTATTGAAGCCGGAAATAACCTTTTAGACCCTCCATCTTCTCTAGATGAACTGCTTTCGCTTCTCGATGTAAGCCCTGGCTGTATATTTTGTTCTTATTTATTTATGTTTGTGTGAAGGATGTGATTTTTGATGCATGTTTGGGTTTGGATTGAAGCACGAACATGACTGGCAAAATTCAATTGCCAACCCTAATTTGGCATACAATATTTCTGCTCTCGTACTTTTTCTTGGCGCTCTCGTAGAAGTTCAGGTTAATTTGTAGGTGTGTTAATGTATTCTGCTTTGTTAAATTTTGGGCTTGTTAATTATGAAACATGGATATTTGTTTTGAGGATGTGAGTGTATTATAAAAAATAGATGACTTGGGAGTTTGGCATACTTGCTGCTGAAGTAATCCTTCCCGGATTGGTCGTGGAAGTATGATTTTGTGATGTCACGAGTACACTGGAATTGATTAACAATTCCTTCCTTGCTTTGCTGGTATAGGTCAGCAATGGACACAAGCTAAAACTGAAATTATGAACTTTTTGTTTAAATAGAAGAGCTTATGGACTATCTTTCCTTTGCAAACCTGAATAGACCACCCTTGGTCAGCTGAAGGTCTACCATGCGTGGATTTAAAAAAAAAAAAATCAACTAGTTGTTTTAATCCTTCAAGTCTTTAACACACTAGGCCTCCCCAGCTCATTTTTGGGAATAGATTAATAACCTAGATAGACCATTCAACTGTATTCAAATTGTATCCTGTGAGCGAGATGCTTACTCTCTCTCCATCATGTATATCTTAAAGCTAAATTGTAGCAATGGACTGATAATGTCAGAGCATCGGCTGATGGGTTAGGTCGCAAGAAGGAGATAGGTTTCTTATATAATAGTCTCGATTGGCTTGAATTATTGTGCAAATGCCTTCCAGTACTTGCTCCTAGGAGCAGCATAGTTATGTGTTTTCATGTAGGTTGCTTATAATATGCATATAAATAGGTGAGTTGTTGTCTCTTTCATTAATTATATATTTGGTTGTAATCCTTTGCTTTAGTAGATGCATATTTAGGGTAAGCTGCACCGTCATTTGCAGTCAAATTCATTTGAGCATTTATAGTTTAATGGCCCTGTCAATTTGCGAATTTTATAGGTGAGGATGCAAATATTATGGTTTATTTTGTGTGTACTATGAATTCAACTGTTGTGTGTGTCCAATGTGTTGTGATTGGCCATTTACAATTTGGTTAGGTTATCAATGCCTATAAAGTAGAGTTTATATGTTGAGCCAAGCATGAATTGACTGATAAATTCATTTATTTCATGGTTGGTTTTCATCAGTTTCCTAAAAGATAATTCTTAATGGCTGATGCATTTTATTAATTCTTGTATTTGATGAGTGTAGAATGTTGAAAGCTATTTAACTAGGGTGGAACAATCCCCAGCAAAGTCAATAGAAGAAGCCCTTTCTCCTGCAACGAAAGCATTGATAGCTGATAGAATTTTCAAGCATCCAGATGTTGATGTTAAAGTTGCAGTTGCTTCTTGCATCAGTGAAATCACAAGAATAACTGCACCTGATGCTCCTTATGACGATGAGCAGATGAAGGTAATTGAGTGAGTTTATGCGACCTGATAAACTGTAATTGCTTTTTTCTACCTCCAATGTGTTTGTATTTTACGGTTTGTGATGTATTATGCAGGACATATTTGAGTTGATCGTGTCATCATTTGAAAATCTATCTGACCAGGCGAGCCGCTCATATTCAAAGAGAGCCTTGATTCTAGAAACTGTTGCAAAGGTCAGGTCATGTGTTGTGATGTTGGATCTTGAATGTGATTCGCTGATTGTTAAGATGTTCCAGCATTTCTTTAGAGAGATAAGGTATGGCATGTTTATTTGAAAGAAATGATGAGATACTTGTACTTTATCATTGAATTATTATCTTTTCCGTCATTTTGGTTATGTGTAGAGTATATTTATCTCTTGAGGATAATTATCATCTACCACTAAGTTTGTCTCACATTACTGGAATGGTAGTCAATGTTCTTATTATGCTTTAGTGTAAATTGCTTGTGAAATGTTTGCTGCACCTTATCCCTTATTTTTGGGCAAATAAATTGTTATCCCTTTGTTTATTATTAATGTATTGTACTTCTATTTTGCTGGCTTTCAAAAGAGGAAAAAGAGATGCAGAAAATTGATTTATACACACATTTTGTTGGTCGCAGACAAGTTTCGATCTTCCAATGAACCTTGTTAGTCCAATGTTGTCAAACGTGGCTTGGGGGATTGACTTGGGTATGTGAGAGGGTCAAGGGTTAGGGGTTGAACCAGGGTCAAAAAAGTTAAAACATGACTCATTTTTTAATTCCCAATGTATGTATATTTATATTAATTCTGATACGTTCTTTCATGTACTAAAGTTTGATGCAACATAGTAACTTAATTTTATAGGCCTATATTATTTGCTCATTATCTATGTATGTATTACATATTTGGGAAAACATAGCTCCTGTATTGGCTATGACTGTTTGATTCAATTATACCCTTACATCAAAACGTTATTCATTTTACAGTAAAATTTTATGTATTTTTCTTGTTCCTTTTGTTAAAGGAAAAGAAATAAAGAAGAGAAAGATGGTAAATTGAAAATGGCATGGAAAGAGAAGCAATGTTACTAAAGGTCCATTGAATGAAGAAACAGGAAAGTAAGGATATTGGATGCATAAATGTTGTCCACATCCTTTTTTTTTTAACCATGTCCTTGAATGGATAACATGTAAATGCCAGTTATTAGTGCAGTGCTCTGTTCGTATACGCAAATGCTCTGTTGCATGGGCTGGCCAATTTTATATGGTGGCCCAACATAGTCATTATATTTTTTATCCAAGGGGCCTGATCGTAATTTGGCCCCATAAACCTGGTCGGGCTAGCGGGTTGGTGGTCTGACCGCCTGGGCTGCTCGAGTTCATCCAGGCTGATGTTAAAATGGTTTTATGTATTGGACCGGTCGATCTTCTTGGCTGGTTCCAGTTCAGTCTGGTCAAACTGGCTGGGCTGGTGTAGTTTTTGCAACATTGGTTAGTACTGAAGAAATCTGAAATAATTATCGTTGTACCATGCTGACTTCTATACATCTTGGACTTTTGTTAAGGATGTTCATCATAGTTGCCAAAAATTTATTTTCTTTTGATTTTTTCGTGTTTTTTTTTTTTTTTTTGCTTGTCAAGCGTATCACAATAAATTGGTTTCAACACATACCAAGATAAAGTTGCTGAAGCAGTTTTACATCCCATGGGTTTTTGATAACTGAAAGTTCCACCTCATTTGATTGTCAAGTTCGTTTACTTTAGTCTTGACTATTGAGAGGTAGTATGGGCTCGGGAAGGTCCTCTGACATCTCATGTCTTCGTGCTTGTGAGGAAACAGTTTTCATGTGAGCTGTGCAAAGCTGCATCTTTCTTTTTAGTGTGTTTTCTGATGGACAGCTGTCTTATTATTTTAATTTATTTCCTTCTTGGTCTTTAAATGTGCATGGAGAATGATGTCTTATGGACTCCTTGTAACTATTGATGGCTTTAGGGATCATCACCCAGAGAACGTGCTTTCATGTATGGAGACAATCATGGACCTTGTTATAGAAGAAAGCGAGGACATATCTCCTGAGTTGCTGTTGCCAATTTTATCAAGTGTGAAAAGGGAAAAAGAGGTCAAAATCTCTTCATGAATTTCTTTGATTTTGTCCTTTTTCCCTGGTTTCTATTTTTAGTTTTGACCTTTATAGCAGGGAGCTTCTCCAATTGCTGAAAAGTTAGGGGTGAGAGTACTTCAAAAGTCAGTGTCAAAGTTGAAGCCCTACATAGGTCCAGTGCTGAAGAGTTTGGGCACATCTATAGATGATTACAGTGAAATAGTTGCTTTTATGTGTCAAGAACAAGCTGGTGCATTTGTGCTTAATGAAGCCAACAGTGCAAGTGATCAGAAGGTTTACCTCTTATTGTTCTCAAGATTCTGCTGTCATATTGCTGAAATGCATGTTAAAAACATTGTTTGTTTCTTGTTGGCACTTTCTTTGCACAATCTATATTGTATACAGAGATTCTCATTGGTTGAGAAGGTCATGTTTTATATTTTCTTACAGACTATTTTTTGAATGCAAATTATTAATGCTATATATTTTGATAGATGGGAGGTATGTTGAACCAATGAAAGGTTCATTTTTCCTTGTAAGTGAATACAAGGGAAAGAAAGTGGAGTCATTTGGTGGTAAAATAATACGATGGACCGATTGAAATATGATGGTTCCAAATTGGAGTTGTCGTGATGATGAGTAAATAAAGTGTTTTATTACATTTATTATGATAATGAATTATGGCGCCTTAAAATCAGTTAATAAGGTGAGAATATATTTGGCATTTTAAAAGAATTTCAGTTTCTTTTTCTTTTTGGAAACTAAACTAAAGAATTGAAATTTCTAAGATCACCTAACCACTTTCTTTTTCTATTCATTCTCTCTTAAACCCGAATAATTAAAATTCATCATGTTTTCTTAGTTGAAATTTGCCTTTGATACTTAGTCTTCTGTTGTGTTTTAGCTGAGTTTTGTACAGGGGTTATACCCCATTTTACCTTATTAAGGAAAATGGAAAAAAAAAAATTTCTTACTTTACCTAAAAAATCCAAATAGGAAATAACATCATATTTTTCAATTTTTCCATACTTTTACCTTTAATATCACCTCCTTCTTTTTCTAGCCTTTCGATATCTTTTTCCTGAACATAATATGGTGGGAAGAGATAGCCAAGTTTATGAAAGTGTCATAGGAAAATGGCAATGGCTGTGGGATGCTGTATAACATTATATGAGCGAGTTCATGCTAATGAGGCTGCTTTCTTAAATGTGTCAATTTAGAAGGAAGGAAAATTATTGCATTAGTTGTGAATTTTTGTTGGTGTGATGTGCATGCTTATTGTCTCTGTCACACCCACCTTTATCCTGGACCCTTTTCTCTATCAGCCCATGAAAAAGAGAGACTTATTTGAGAAGCTTATTGGATATATTGAAGAGTAGAATGATGCAACTGAGAAGGATATGGTGGCTTTTTGGGGGAAAGTACAATCTGATACTTGACCAAACGGATGCTTATGGAAACTTTTGCTTTGGCATTACATGAATACTTAGGATGGATAAAGCAGTTATCTATACAGAGAATATCACATGGCATATTTAACTGAAACCACATTCTCTGGACAACTTTCTTGTGGAGTTACTCTAAGGTGGCACGTGTCCCTTGCAAAGATTTGATTAGACGATCATTGTGTGCTTGTAAGGCTGATATTGTACATTCTTAATGGTCCAATTGAGCAGAAGAAATAACAAAATTCTCATTCTGACTACTCTTTTGTGCTTCTGCTTGGATAATTAATGTGGCTGCTGCTTGCCTATTAAATAACGATCCCTATAGTGTTTGCAACAATTTATTCATGTAAATTATTCAACAAGTTAAGAAAAAATGTTTTATTCATGTCCACTTGTTTGTAGGTGGATAGAGAGGAAGCGTCTCCACAAAAGGATCCATCTTCTGGAAGATCTTTGAAATCTGTCATGAGCAATGGGGCATTAGAGACGAAAGATAATACTATGGCAAGTACTAGTAATTTGAAAAAACAGGAGCGCAATAATCCCAGTATCTTATTGAAAATCACAAATACATCTAAGAAGGAGAAATCTAAGGATATGAATGACAAGAAGGTAGTTGAAAAAGAGTGTAAGCCGGAGGAAACTATCAAGAAAAAAGGTAAGAAGTCTAATGCATCGACAAAATCAGTTGAACATGGTGATGCTTCCCAGGATAAAAATAAGAATGTAGCGAGTATGTCCGTGGATGGAGATATTTCTTCTGAGGATGCTGTTAAGTCTCCTCTTCCTAAGGCAGTGGATGATGCATCAATAAATGCTGCTTCCATATCTAAAGATGAGTCGGATGATGAAAAGCTTAAAAAAAAATTGGAAAGGTCAAAGAAGAAAGAGGGACTATCTGAAGCGAAGAAGAAACCAAAAGCAGCAGCAATAAAGTTACCCAAGAAGGAACAGAAAGTTGTTGATCATGCAGAAGAAAAATTACCAAAGCAGGCTTCTCAAAAGGATAAGTCAGGCTCTAAATCAAATGATGGGGCCTCTGCCAAACTGACAGAACATAAGAAGGCACAGTCAAAGGGAAAAGTCTCTTCTGAGGACACACTGAACAAAGTCATTGATGATGCAGAAGGAAAATCGATAAAGCAGGCATCAAAGAAGGAAAAATCAGGCTCTAAATTAAAGGATGGGGCCTCTGGCAAACTGACAGAGCATAAGAAGGCGCAGTCTAAGGGAAAAGTCTCTCATGTGGACACACTGAACAAAGTCATTGATGATGCGGAAGGAAAATTGATAAAGGAGGCATCCAAGAAAGAAAAGTCAGGCTCTAAATTAAAGGATGTGGCTTCTGCCAAACAGGCAGAGCAGAAGAAGGTACAATCAAAGGGAAAGGCCACTTCTGAGGACACACCGAAATCTTCAAAAAGAAAGGCCGACAAAGTAATGTCTATATATGCCGTAGTCCTATGGTTATTATTTTTGTGTTTTAATGATATTTTGTCTGTTATTCATGAGGAGAGTGTGCACAGGAGATGACTTCATCAAAGTCAACTGCAAAATCTGGCCGAGGCAAGCACCATTGTGATGATAATCTGCAAGTTAACTCCAAGAGGAAGCGCAGTTTGGAAGAAGAGGTGAATTGTCTTCCTAAGTTCCCATGGTGTTTAAAGTCTTTTCATCAATGATTGTATTTCATGAGCATTGGTTATTTAGGGAGCCAGTATGAAAGGGTATGCTGAAGATCTGGTTGGCTCAAAGATTAAAGTTTGGTGGCCTTTGGATAAAACGTAAGTGCATACTTTTCTCAGTTTTCCTTGGTCTTTAATATTGGAAGTGGCTGGTAAATGGTATTAATAATTGCTGGCTTATTTGAAGCTACTTTTTCTCTTTGGCTATGGAACTGAAAAATTAAGAAACAAGGAAAAGTATTTGTGTCTTTATATAAATGGAAAGAGGTAATGCTTTCTTTCTCAATGTCTGGATTTGCAGATATTATGAAGGGGTGGTCGATTCATACGATGCCTCGATGAAGAAACATAAGGTGAGGCATGCAGTTATACTGATCAAGTGACATTTACAGGAGTTCTAAAAGTTTTCTTCTCTCTTGCAGATTTTTTATGATGATGGTGAAATAGAAACATTAAATCTCAAGAAGGAAAAGTGGGAATTTGTTACAGAGGAGCTTGAGTCGGATAAGGTGTTCATCTGCCTCTTATGCTTAAGCAACATGATGAACCCACTTTCAGGTTTGGACTAATATTTTTCTTAACAGGGAGAAGGCAATGATGAAAAGGTGGATGCTTCCATGGAATCGTATGTGCTTACAATTGCGACTGTAATTCAAGTTTCTTGTCCATGCTTGCATTTGATTTTGCCATTAGAAGTTGCTTTCCAAGCATCTGCTTGCATTGTGGGATGGTTTAATGTTTGCTTGGATGGACTCATTGTTTGTTTGTAAATGAATTTGAGAGTTCAGTTCTGCCTTTTTTGCCTTCTAGATACACTTTTATCCTATCATCATGGGAATGAGCATGAAGAAGTGGTTTATGGTATATCTTGGCTGACAAAAACAAATTACTGTTAATGAAAATGGTTTATTATGGCATCCTCATATAACATTTTAGTTTTAGCTTTGGTTGGTTGCCCCCATAGCAAAGATAATTTTGTTTGATGGTTGGTGCCAACCTGCACATGTACAGTATACATGTACTGTGATTGAAGGTTGTCTTAGAAGGGAAGAGGTAATGGGAAAAATGCGGATATATGGTGAAGGTTGACTGGTTGACTATAGCCTGTAATTGTTTGGTAAGAATTGAAGGTTCATCACTGAATGGTCATGCAATTATTTCCCTCTCTTTATTTATTCCTTTGATAAGTAATCATGTCCAAGTACAACCGGCACATATCTCATTTTATAAGTAAATGTCTTCAAAATTGTATATTGCAAATTTGGTTTTCAGGTTTCTTAACTTGGACAATCTCATTTCACTTGATGATGCATTTATGTTTACTTTGTATTTATCCAAAAAATTTATGTTTGCTTTGTGCTTTTATCTTGCACTGCATCAAGACATTAAGTCTTGTATTTTGGGCCTACGGTCAAGTGTTTGGTCACATTCAGATTACGAATTGATATTCACAGTTGATGGAATGCAGTAGTTTCACCAAGCCCCAAAAAAAGGCAGTTTGTGAAGTGTTCTCAGTAAAAGGAAATAAAATCCTGTTAATATTCTCTATGGTCGACATCATTGAAATACCTATTTTGATTGTCTATGCTACAAATCTACCTTTTGAGCACACTACATCTAAGTAATGGTTTCACTATTTCCAGGCCACAGAAGAAAAAGGCAAAATCAAAATCTGATCTGTCATCTTCCAAGCGAGCAAAGATGGGAACTTCTGCAAAAAAGTGAGTCAGCAGTCCATTCCTCCTCCTCTGTAAATGAATAGTATGTTCTTATTCCGGTGATTAATGATTGGTTCTTCATTTGCAGGAGTGGAGCTGCTTCATCCATCAAATCGAAAGTGCCCCCTCCTGTGACACCTGGTTATAAGGATGTTGGTAGTAAAGATAGTAAATCTGAGAAAGAAAGTGACGCAAAGGGTAAAGATCGAACTCCTAATATTGGTGGTAAACTTGTTGGTCTTGCTCTAAAAATGGCTAGTGAGTCAAAGAATCGGGATATGAAAACACCAAAGATGGGCAAATTTAAGGATGGGCAACGTAGTTCAAACAAAGTTTCTACAAAGTCTGCAGAATCTTTCAAAAAGATGGGGAAATCTAAGAAAGAAGGAAAGGCTTCTAAGAGTAGGATGCCTGAAAGTGTCAGCAAAACAGACAGAGAGTCCATACCAGAGGAGAGAAAGGAAAGTTCAAATGCAAATGAAGAATCGGAGGATTTGCTGGCATCCGAAATTAAGAAAGCGAAGAGGATTTCAGATCCATCTAAAGGACCGGGAAGTGGGTCAAAGACTGGGAAAAAACGCCAGCGGAAAGCTTAATTCTTGCTACAGATTTACTAGATTAATACAGGTCGAGCTTTGGGCAATTTCCTAGCCAGTCCTCTGCAAGATTCAGGGGTCGTTCAAACCATGCAATTTGCCGAGGGGATTGCAATTCATTCAGTGGGTTCCTGCTGTAGGCAGTAATCACAGAGGAGCTCCGTGTAATAGTTTATAGTCTATAGTTTGTAGATGTGGTAGGCCGGTTTAGTTTCTTTTTTCTATTTTTCCTCTGTTGTATTTATGCTGTTATTCTAGTTTATGCTTTTGGAGGAATTGGTAGGGTGCATCCGTAAGATTTTACAAGTAAGAGTTGGGTCTTTTTATTTATGATCATGCACTCTGTAATTTGCTCATTAGTCATAATAGGTAGATATGATTCTATAGGCTTTCTGGTAGATGTAATGGTCTTCCAATAATCTTTTTGTCTACTGCTTAAAGGTTCATGTACTTCTAACATCTAATGTGTGCTGGTGGTGGGTGTGGAATTGTGTTTGAATGCTCGTGTGCCCCCTCATTGATGGCGAACAACGGTTACAGGGAAGATGCATTTTCATCTATATATATGTACAGGGAAGATACTCAGTCTCTCTCTCTCTCTCTCTTTTTGTTATTTTAATTTTAATTGTATAGGTTTCTTGACACATGGTTCCATCTTTAAGGAGCTTACTGATGGTTCTTCTAGTTGTGAAATTCATTAAGGAGTGTGGCTGTTCTCATGAGATTCATCAGGAAGTGTAATGCCGTAATGGCTTGCTGGCTAACCATTCTCTCATTAGATGGTGGCTAAGTGAAGAAATCGCACTTAGAGACTGTTATATTTAAGAAACAATAAAAAGACAACAATATACGTAAACGTTGATTGCTGAAGTACTTATAAAGGTTGCTCCTCGTGTACCTATATTATTAAGCCAAAACCAACTCATTTGATTCAAAGATATCTATAAAATAGCCTACAATTAGACCCAATCAAGGGTGGAGACTTAAGTGATTAAGGGTAATGTTACAAATTACAGTTACAGTGTAGACAAGAAAATATGCTTCCATGTTTAAATAGATAGTGTATATACAAGTGAAGTGTTTATGGCTTTGGAATTGTTTATGGGTTTAATGATAAAAAAAAAGAAATTTATATATATAAGATATTGATATTACTAACCTTCTATATGTCAAGTTTAATTTCACCTCCGGCAACTTCCATATTATTGCTAAATGTCAAATATATATAGGTTTATAGAAAAGCGATAACTATTCTACCCTACTCTTAGATTATGTGTATCTTTAAATAGTCCGTTTCATATTTGAGTGCTATATCAATTTATTAAGGAACCTTCTTTTTTTAAACTGATGATTTTATCCTTAATTTTCTTCATAAAATTTATTTAATATTTTTTAATAATTTTTATGGGTCCTAATAAAATCATTCAACCGCTTCTGTTTCAAATTGGTCCGCATAGCAATGTTGCTAAAGTCTTGGGATATATGCACAAGAAACATGATCTTACAAAATCATAAACATGCCACTAATGTGATAGACTAGCATAATTGCACGGCAAGTTTACATCAAACGGTCACTTCTCCTGTTCTTCATATGTGATTACAAGAAGAATTAAAAAAGTTTGAAATGCCATCAATCTAACAACAACCATTGAACCTTGATACGTTCGTCAACTTGCAGGCTAAACCAGACAAGTTGGTCTCTCACAGGGTCATTAAGTCTCTTCTGAAGGCCCACCCGTAAGGTGGATTAATTTCAGAATACCTCATGAAAATGAAAATTGGTTATTTGGAATAATAGAGGAAAAAGATGATATTAAAAACAATGCTAAAGAAAGGATTCCCGTTCGTTATATGTTATAGATCAGGCATGTACATTGCCAAAACGATTTTGATATACGTTGTGTATTACACTGGCGCTATCTAATAATTTTATAATAGCAGTATAATGATATTTTTTATTCGCACAATATTTTATAACCTTTATTGACATAATTTTTTTTTTGACGTGGGAATAGGAGCTAAAATCGCAATTGTTGTTTTTGGGTTTTGGTTAGTAGAGATTAAGCTTCTCATAACTCTATGAGCTTGCAAGACAATAAAATGTAAGGAGCATCGATGTGTTATCCAGTATGATAACTTTGATACTTAAGGTAGTTGTGTGTGTGTGTGTGTGTGAAAGAGAGTAAGGGTACTTAAATGTAAGAAGTAGGTTTTAGTGTGTAAAGTATTAAGTGGTTTACTGTTGAGTAGTAATATTGTATTTATAAAAGAGTAGAGTCGACAGTTGGAGAGAAATCAGTGGATAGAAATTATGTCCACAAGTATTTGATAATAAAGTTACGAGGTTTGATGTGATCTATAAATATAAGTGGTTGATGTTAACTTAATTGCTTAATCTTATTTGCAGTTTTCTAGATGTTGATAACCATTTTGGTTGAGTAGGTTGAATAATGAGCCTTCGTTGAGGTGGGCCGTAAGTATTGGAAGACTGAATCCAAAAATGCATGGTTTAAGTCATAAGCCAAGTCAAGTCGACATGAATATGAAGGAACTATATTCAAAAGGCCTTATTAATATCAACCATAATATATATGAATTTTAGTATAAGTTTTCTCTCTAAATGGAAGTATAAGATTTAATCAGCAATTGATAAGTAAAAACCATTTCGAATGATATAAATTAACGCCAAACATAGAAAGCCCATTAATACTACGGAAATTATAAGTGTCAACTCTTCATGTTGTAACCACTTCTTGGATGGGTACAAAGTACGAAACACATGTTTGACTTTGGAGCTTACACTAAAAGACAACTAAATCGGTTTCTGTCAAAGGGCAATCCATCATTTATTAATCCCCACCGTGAAAATGGACGTGACGTTTGATTTTTCAACCATGTAAAACAAGTTGATTTTTTTTCTTTTTTTTGGTAATATTCTCGCTGTATTACTAAAAAATTACAAAAAAAAAGAAAAAAATTTGTAGGTATAAATATTTTATTATTATTTTTATTACAGTTACTATAAAGGAAATAAAAAATACACTTTTACAAAAATATTGATAAGTTCAATCTATTTTTTATCACGGTTATGTAAAGAAAATATAGTTATTATAAAAGAAAAAGATAATATTATTATAAAATCAGAAAAAGACAAGTGCTGGCTGAAAATTCAATTCCGTACCGGCGACTGACTCTAAGATTCTCTCGATTCATGATGGATAACTCCAAGTTGAGCAGTTTGGTTTTCATAGAACCAGTTTACACGTTAAAACACCGTCCATTATGCATAGTTGTAGCAAAGGAAAAAACAACAAAACATATGTGTCGTATAATTACCTACTGCTTAATCACTTTAGCGTATGGTTGACCTATTGAATGAAGACACGTTACTTGTGATTACGTATAAAATATTTACAGATAAACTACTCTGTCTATTGGTTTTTGTCTTTTAGCTTTACAGAAGAAAACAAGTCAGAATATCAAACTTCAATGTTCGCTTGCATTTTTTGCAGTTGATATTATTATTAATATCAGTATGACTATCACTACTGTAATGTAAAATTTTCTTGTATTTATACAACCAACAGTAATTTTACTTTATAGTTAGGAGTGAGTACCTTTTCCCAGAATAGAATTGTAATTTTATGTTTCTAAGTAAAAGAAAAAAGAATTTCTTCTCCACAATTTTCTTTATGAGCCTCGTGAAACATCATTTTCTCCGATATGAAGAGAATTTGAAAGGAAAATATATAAAATTATTTAAATATCCTTTTGATTAGAGGACATTTTTTTTTATCTAAATAACTTTCTATCTACAAATATTCCTTCCTCTTTTCTTCTTATTTATACAAATATTTTCCCTCTATTTTGTCCTCCCTCTTTTCACTTATTTTCTTGCCTTTCAAGTTATTTCTTATGCCCTAAACACAATGTTAAGGAATAAAATATAGAATTAATAACTATTTCTTATAGTTCTTTTGAAGTCTCACATGTAGATTTGGAAATATGCTAGAAATAATCTAAGAATAGCTATTTCTGAGATCTTATAAAGATTTGTAATTCCTTACTTTTGCAACAATAGTATTTTCATGAAATAGCCATTGTACTAACTAAACACAAAAATATGCCTACAAGAAGTGAATAGCTATTTTATTTAATCCTTATGAAGTCAATTAGACATGCAATTAAAGTTGGTGATTTGTGCCTCGCACTACTCTTGGAAACTATTATAGAAAAGAAGTTGATGGAAATGAGTGGAAAGGAAGACAAAATAGTGAAATAAAAAAGAAATGTAATATCATCTTCTAAGACTTTGACTCTAGTTTTATAAGAGTAATATTACCCTTTTATTTCTCTCCATATTCTAATTTCTAACATTTTTGAAAAGCATAGTATAATATATTTGAAGCTTCATTTTTATATGCACATAAAATAAGACATATCTTATTAAGTTCTAACCTTGCTAGCGAAGCAAAAGTTGAACTACATGTATTAATTAATTTTTGTTTAAATTGGTTAAGTAATGTTATAGACTAACATGGAGAACAACTATGCATTTTGTTAAATACTTAAAGTTTGAATCAAGGATCGTATTCTTAAGCTATAATGTTTCTATTGGAATTATCCATTTATTTAGCCTATAAATAGGAAGATATTATTTATTAGTAATAGTATAGCTTTTCATGTAATTTCTGTTATATGCATTAAGCAAGTTAAGAAAAAAATTGGAAATATATTTTTAAATAAAGATTTGATAATTATGATATGTTCATTTTAAAATTTTCTTGATTAATAGACGAGTTCAATTGGATGTGAAATGTGCTTATTACATAGGTCGATATAGGAGTTTAGGTTTACAAACACAACTAATAAATGAGTCTTTTATAGGTTTGAGGTTTTCTAGACATAAACATGTTTAGGTATAGACATGAAATATGACCCATTAACATATATCTTTAGCTTTAATTAATGAAGAGTTTATCCTATTGTATATTGCATTAGTTGTAGGTTGCATGTGTGTGCGTGTATAAGTAACATGAAATTCATGTGTGTAAACGGTGATTAAAACTGAACGTTAGCCTAACTCTCATAGGAACATTCTTTTTAATCAAGAACAAGTAATTTTGATGACATGGATTTATTTGATGAGTTAGATTATGTATGGTGGGGTGATACTAGTGATTACTATTGCCTTGATGAGTAGACTAGTATCATAGAGTTTTGTAATTAGTTCAACCAATATTCATTTTATAAATAGATTTATATTCCTTTAGTTTTTAGACTTTGAGGAATTTGAGTTTTCTCTTGTTTCAATTTTAATCTAGAGTTATGCTTGCAGAAGTAGATGGGACTCATGAGAGTTGCTAAGTAATGATTTGAATTAGTGGATTTTTTTTTTTAAATGAGAGTTTGGCAAATGATATGTGTAATTATGGTTATATAGGATGTTCTTAACTTTAACTTAGCAATATTGAAGTATGGACATGTAGCAGAGTTTTCACATCCCAAGTTATGTAATTAAAGTAGTGAACTAAGTCAACTTGAGAAGATATTAAGCTAAACTTGAACTTGAGCTTGATAAGAAATTCGAAAGCTCAAGCTATACTTGAACTTGATTGAGTTTGAATCCAATTTCAATTTGAAGTGACTCTTAGCATACTCAAGTTAGCTCAACTAAGTTCGATTAGATTAATATAATCTATTCCGAGCTTGACTTGATATATCGCTCGAGTAGTTCAGCCTCAATTCCAATTTAATTGTTGTTGAATTAAACTAGACTAAATAATGTATCGACCTCAAATAACTTACAACGGGTTTCACTCATTTGTACCTAGTTGTAAGTATTGCTAACTAACCATCACTTTTTTCTACAAAAGTATAAATTGGTAAAAGTATAATGTTACATCTCATATTTCATAAAGATTCAAACCTGAAACAATCAACTAAGCTAGTTATGAAGATTAAAAAAAAAAAAAATTTGTAAATTCAAAGAAACCTCTATCGGAGACCTCTAATCAGTAAGATATACATCTTAAATATCTACACTTCTATTTGTTCTCATATCTAACATAAGTTGTTTGCTTAAAAGAGGGAAAGGAGAAGACTTTTATAGTCCTGCCGACAGAGCCGGTACAATCCAACAATTGACCCTTGAGTTGATTTTAGGAATTAATACAACAGGAATGTTAAAGGTTAGATGATGAATGGAGCAAAGAGTAGCTCAGGAAAATGAAAGTGATGTGTAAAAACACTATTTGGCTCCACTAAGGTATTTTATCAAATGCGGTAGTTCGCCGTTGTCTCTGGTTGGTTGGTGCTGTTTTGAAACTTTTGTTGCCACTTTATATGAGTTTACTTGTGTAAATGATGCTAGAGATTAACTAAGTCAAATGTGACGGCAAAATGCAATGTCGACACAGCATTATGTGACTAAAAGTGAAGAGCAGGAAATGACTCTAAAGATTTGGTAATTGATTTTTTTGACTCTTTTGTACCGCAGCCATAGCTACCTTTTTTACCGGAGTCAATCACTCGGAATTCCACATTTGCTACGTTAGCAGGTGAAGTGGAAACCAAAATTAATTGCCGATGGGTTGAAATTAGGGCATTTTTGGTTTGTTTTCGGTTTTTTTTTTTTTTTTTTTTTTTTTTTTTTTTTTAAGGTATTATTTTGTACTGTTTTTTAATCGTGTATACGCTGTGATAAGATATCCAAAAATGAAAAGTATAAAATACACATATATCCTTTTATTTTTTTAATTTATTACTTAACAAATCACTATAAAGTAAGACTTATTTACTCTTTATTTTAGTTTTAACCAAAAAAGAAAAAAAAAAATCTTTTTCCAATGAATAAATTATATTTTTTAAACCTTTTTGGTTCAAACTCACGTTTGGACTTTCATTTTCAATCATTTGGTTTACCATAATTATGATAAGATATAAAAACAACAATTAAACATATAAAAATTGATCATAAATAAGAAGTCGAAATAAATTATATAGTTTTCCCAATATCGGATGTTAAATGGACACAAATTAAATATAAGCACGTATATAGATAAAATATAAATGAAAAAAGACAATTTAAAAAGTCCTGGTAAAGAGTTTTAAGCATACAAATAATTAACTTCATAGCAAGAAGATTTCAATCTAGCTTTTTAATGATAAATTGCCCCAAGAACTTAGCATCTCAACTATGTTTTCATGATTGAAGTTCACAAACAATTTGTCGCAATGTGTCTCGTTTAACGTGTGGACCAAGGGGAGGACATGAGTTAGGTGGAATCTTCGGTTTACTGGACCTGATCGATAGAAGGGTACTTCGGTTGATTAAAGGGATCTAGCAATCTGCAGATTCACTAGTCCATGCAGGGTTTTCCATAGTGAAGGTGTTGAGTCTAGTAACTTATGGAGGAAGATAGAGCTTGGGAGGCGTAAAGAATACTGCGTGGCTCAAGATATGGTCACTAGTGCATAATAGAGTTCCACCGGTGCTTGGAGATTTCATAGCTAGATATGAATGTTGTGCGGACGATTCATCTAAAATTATTTTAGGTGATTAATGGTTAGAATTATTTCGATTTTTAAAATATCTTATAATATTATTATGATGCCATCAATTCTTTTATATTTTCAATATTCATTACGTATAACAATATTTTAAAATGGTAACTTTAAGAAACTTTAAAGGATATAATCTTAAAGGATCTAAATCTAAATGTTGGAATTAAACAAATCATGTTACCTAATTATAGAGTGAGGGGCTTGCGGATCTATACCATGCACAACATAACTTGGAGAGGGTGAGGCTCGAATGTTGACTATATCAAACAAAGGGACTAAAAGTAGGTAGAGCTTGAAATTATATACCCGTTGCGTTAAGTTGTTAAGATTTCAAGGGAAGGTGTAGAATAATGTTATCAAACCCGGGTCGAAAAGTTGACTTGGGAATGAGAAGGTGATAAGGATCGAGAGGTTAAATTGAAGTTGAACTATTATTGAATTGGGATTAATAAAAATATCATTATATGCTTTATATTTATTTATAAATTAATAATAAATTACTTAAATCTTTGAGAATTAAAACTCAAAAGTTTTTTATAGTTTATTTTTTACTTTTTTTAAAATCTATTTTTATTCTTTTAACAAATTAGTGCATATTTTAGAAAATATAAATATATTTTAATTCGAAAAAACCTGGTAAATCCTTCTAAAAACTAGGTTAGATTGATCAAGTTAATTGCTTGAATTGGGATCACCGTTGATAAAAGTTACATAATTGATTCAAACTGATTTTATAAAAGTATCAAATCAAATTGAGATTGTGAATTCAGATCTTCCAAATATTGGTGGAGAATGCTAGAGTTTCTAGCGAATGCTAGCACGTAAAAGTATGTTGGTGTTGTCTCCTAATTCTATGGTTTTGTTGTCGAGTGGCGACAATCATTTGTTAATTTGGAAGATCTTTTGCGTTCATAATAATGTCGTTTAGTGATTTGTATGGTTTCAGGTTGCATTATACGATAAAAAGGCATCCCTTGAGAAACCGATGCATAATACATGCATAAGAATTCATCAATATAAAAAGGAAAAGGTTTATGACTATTTAATTTACTTTTTTAAAATTACGTAATATCTAATGCTCTGAGTGTCCTCGAGGTACATATTGTTTATATATCAAAGCGGAAACTTGTAAAGTTAAGCCAATAATTATCTGATGGGTCTTATTTCTAACCACTTGAGCAAAATTTTCCCAAATAGTATTAATCATTTTAATACAACTTGTAACGACCTAACTGGATAATAGTAAATAGCTAAGTCAATAGGTGATTAAAGCTTATTTAATTATTTAATCTAAAAGTTTCTTCAAAAAAAAAAAAAAATCTAAAGCATTTATTAACATTGTAACGACCTAGCCTTTATCATATGTACCATTGTAAGGGCGCTTTCACAATTAATATGGAACAATCATTTGAGATATTAGAAATCTTTTCACATTTTCAAAGGACAAATATATAGTCCATGAAAAAGTAATTGTATTAAAAGGTGGAATGTTTTCTTCTTTTCTCTTTTCCTTTCTAACAAGTGTTCATAAAAGCATTTATTAACATTTTCCTTTTGATAAATCCAATATAAAAAATGAAGAAAAGTCCAGACTTCGTATCTTTTCAAATAATTAACCTAAGCAAGTAAAAAATTGTCATGTACTTTGACTGCGTGACTAGGGGACCTGTGTGACATATATGAATTCTTACTCTTCTATGTGTATATTTTTTAAATTGAGGGCCACTCACAACCCTTTTGCACAAGGAAAGCATTTGATAGTGGATCCACTAAAAAGGTGGATAATATATAAGCATTATGTCCTACCAAATTGTCCATATTCAACCTTTAGAGCTGGCATCATATGAGTTAAATGTGTAGTGTTTGGGATGCATCAATAATTGAAGAAGTCTAAATCTACATACATCTAACCAAATTTAATAATTCTATTAAAATATTTTGGGTAAAAATTAGTGTTTTTCAATTCGGATTGACCTCTGAGGTTTAATTTGATTCGATTTAATTTAATCATTAAACTGGTCTGGTTCAATCCTAATCTGGTTCTAATTGAACTATGGTCAATCCTGATTCTATTGCTTTAACCTTTAATCGTTTTATATATATAGATCAACTAATTAGATTTGATCTTGACAACATTGGTAATAACCTCAAGCTTTTCCTGTAATACGATCACACAAAAGTTAGAACAATATAACTTCTTCAATATGATTAGTTTGAAAAGTTTGGTTGATATACTAAGTTAGAGTTTGTTAAGTCCTTTTGTCAAGGGACTTAAGTCAGTTTTTTTTTTTTTTTTCCTCCCAATTACACGTTAAGCAATTGATGAGAGATGAGATGACGCGTGCACACGATGGAGTCCAAATTAAATTATCGACTGACTTCACCATATTCAGAAAATGATTGGAGATATTTTTGTTTTAACAAGCCAAAGTGGAGCAACAGCCGGATATCTATTATTTATTCGAACAAGATTCATGGAATGGAATTGACAACCTGTCGGTTTAGATTTAAATATAGATTGTTTTTTTCAGTAATTACAACGAAGAAGTAAATTTGAATATGATGCATTCTATTTAGGAGACTGATATTCATACTATTAGTCCACAAAGATGTTATCTAGATTCATCATATTAAGTTAATTAATTTTATTAGATATATTTGGCTTATTTATTCTTATTTCATAATTTTCCTTATTATGCATAGTTTATTAGGACATTATTTTAAATTTTATTTTATTTTATTTTTTAGATTATAATATAATGTCTAATTTCCTTTGTTGAATCATTTTCTAGTTTATTTAGATCATCTTATGCCTATAAATAGGCAATGGGTACAATAGATAATTTACTTTATAGAATATGAGTATTTAATAATGAGTTTTCAAAATCTTGTATCCTTAGAACTTATTAAGAATTTTGAGTAAATTCTTATATTCACTTACATTTATGCCATGGTCTCAGTCCATAGGTTGAGGTTTTCCATGCAATTATCTACGGTTTTTAGGTCTTAGCCAATGGTTATGTTCAATATATTCCTTTGGTTCGTGGTTAGTTTACTTACTTCAACCTAATTTTAGCATTTTAGGGTTTCCGCTTCTCCATTAGAAGACATTCTCAGTGAAAGCACAAGACTATATATTAACTATACTATAAAGCCTTGGCAGATTAACTTAATTAACTAGCAGGCAGGCAATCTTAAGATTTAGCTTAGTATATAAATTTTCAAAAATTTGTAACTATCCTCAACAATGATCATATTGCATAAATTTATAAATTTTCACGTAGTTTATAAAAAAAGATCCTCCTCTCTAAATATGAAGAGGACAGGAAATCATGCAGGATGACTTAAATGTTCTTTCAACAAAAAGACTTTTCAAATTTTTAAAAGCTTTGGTACTTTGATTAGTTTAAGAAGAATAAAAAAAAAAAAAAATTTAATTAACTTTACTCCAAGATCATTCCTTCAATTTCCTCCGAACAAGAATTTTCTTTTTGCTTTCATCCCTATTATCATGCCCCATAACCTAAAATGCAACGATTTCGCAATATATCCATACGTCAGCATGATATGTTAAGACTCGAAACCTTATGTAATACCATAAAAAAAATTGAAACTAACTTTAAATAAATACATTAAGAAATACATCCATGACCAGAAACTGAAACTAAAAGGCAACATAAGTCAAATAAAAGTCTAGCATAACTTCTTAGCATGCTAAGTCTTGTTTGAAAAATTGTTCCTCATGTCTTTTTCTAGCTTCTAGGTGGCTTTTCGTTCACTTTGATTAGTCCATTTGACCTTCATATTTTTGATCTATCTCCTTTCTAAAATTTGCTCCTTGGTATCCATTATCTTGATAAGATACCCAACTGTAGAAAGATTTGATCGAACATTCAATGGTTTTAGGGCTACCACTTGATTTGATTTGGGTATGAATTTCCTCAACATAGTAGGGCTAATCTGCATGCCACACTTCCAATTATTTCTAATACTTCAAAGGGGCCTAAATATGGAGGATTTAGTCTTCTCTTTATGCCAAATCTCACTTCTCCTTTGGTAAGCAATACTTTTAATAGTACATGATCTCCTGCCTAAAATACCAAGGGATATCATCTCTTGTCTACGTAGCTTTTTTAGTGACTTTAGATTAACATCATTTTTTTCTTGATTGATTATATTTTATTTATATCATTCTAAACAATTTCAAGGTTAAACACTCATCTCTTTCCTATTTTGCCTCAATGTATCAACTATTGTACTTTCTACCATATAAGGCCTTATAAGGCATCATCGCTTGATAAGTATTATTGCATGTAAGTTTTGCCAATGATAGGTGCCCTTAATTGCCTTAAGGTCTATGGTATAGGACCTTAACATATCCTTTGAAATTTGAATAGTCTTTTATATTTGACCACTAGTTTGTGTAGAAAATGTTGATGTAGCTTGTTACACTTGGCTCTACATAAACTTTTCCAAAATCTGTTGACAAACTTGGTATCTCTACCAAACACTATAAACACTAATATCCCATGAAGTTTCACCATCTCATTAACATACAATTGAGTTAACTTTTCCAAAGTGTAATATGTCTTAATTGCTATAAGTAGACTAACTTAGTTAACTTGTCTACCATAACTGCATAACATCGATTATGGTTGTAATTCACCAGAATTTGCTGGTAGGTCAAACACTTAGAAACATAATACTTCATGTTATTCCACCATTAGTGAACTTTAAGATCGTTATACATTTTGGTATCACCAAGTACATTGATTATCTTGAGTCTTTCTTTAAATCACATTTCTCTGGTACACATAATCTACCTCTATACTTATGTACCCTCCTCATAACTTACTCTAAACTTAGCTACCTTCCCTTATTCCATTTGCTTATTTATTTCAAGCATACCTTCATATTTTGTTTGCACCACCTTAACTCTATCAATCAAGGTTGGTTGTACAAGAAACTATCCAACTGGACCCTTACCTCATATGTTATTATTTTAAAATCTATTATATCTTTTACTAAATGCTTCTGTAAAAAGATAAGAGTAGCTAAGTTGCCTTATTTCTTTCAACTTAATGCATTAGTTACCACATTTGCATTATTGAGTGAAACAAAATCTCTACATTGTAGTTCTTAATCAGCTTCAACTAATGCCTTTGCCTCATATTTAACTCTCTTTATGTGAATATGTAGTTGAAGCTTTTATGATTTGTAAGTACCTTAGACTTTTCTTCATAAAGGTAATGTCTCAATAGCTTAAGTGCCTAAACTACTACCGACTTTAAGTAATATTTAGGATAGTTTTTCTCACAAGATTTTAGTTGCCTAAAAGCATTAGAAATTACCCTAAACATGTGTGAAAGTAATTTTTCTTTGAATTACTAGAAACTATATTCACATTTATCACTTCATTTGACTTTAACCCTTCTATTGTGTCATGTTAGTTAAGGGGGGCTATAATATTTGAGAAACCTTTTAAAGAAAATGATATGAATCAGGCTATTGGGTTATTGAGTTGCGACCGAGCACGAGGATTGGAAGGGTTGACAAGATGGATCCTCTTACTCCAGTCGACTCCTATTGAAACCGAGTATCTCTTTGTTGAGTTACTCTGTATGCCAAGCCGAATGATTACACATCTCTATGAAGTGCGTTGAATTGTTGACTACCGAGATAATAACCATGAGTTGATTAATTACTCGGCATCACCTTTGCCAAGAGACCGAGAGAGAGACCCTTACTCGGATTAGCAATTTGATCATACTCTTTTGTCTATATCCTTCAACAGTCTCGCCAATGTATCTCCGCGACGTGTATAGGACCATCTGTAGAATCCGCCATACTAATTATTACTTTTCTCGAATATTTATTTTTATCCTCTTGTATTCTTATACATTACTTCTTTACGATAATATCCTTTTTGTCTTTTCCTTTTTAGGCAAATTGCCCTAACTTTTAGGTGTAAATACCTTTTGTAATTGTAGTTGTAAAAAGAAACTTTCATCAATACAGTTGAATATTCCTCCTTACGTAAACATTATTATTTACTCTCATTTACTCTTATCCTAACCCTTAAGTAAGGTTAGGTGGTGAGTAATCTCACTGAACCATTAGTGTGTCATATCCTTTAGAGCTGTTCATGGGTTTTGCTTACTTTTCATTCACTTTCTCGTTCTTTCGTGTATTTCCGCATCATCTCTTTAAGTTTTCAACAAGTTTGGACCCATCCAGCGACCGACCTTATCTGTTCTTGGTCACGATTCACATCATCAAACCTTTTGGAGTATCTTGTTTGTCTTAATAAGTTTCTAATGTCAGGAATTTTCTTTCTTTCTTTTTTCCCTTTTGAGTTGGGTAATCTACTTTGCTTTGACAAATTATAGAATTAATAGAAATATTATTTTTATTTATTATATGGCCTAACAATACCACTTGCTCTATCTAGAACTTGCATTTTTTGAATTTTGTATATAGGCGTTCCATCTTCTTATTCTTTATAATTTTGAGTTGTTCATTCTTTCGACTCTTTAATATTTTCACCTCTTTTAAAAGTCAACACTTCTTTTTCTTTCTGGTCTATCACATGATTTTACTACTTTTGATTAAATAGTCTCTTACATTTTTTTTTTCACTAATTGAAATACTAAAGAGTTTTATTAATTAAACATGAGTAATTTGTTATCATCAAAACTCTTTTATAAGAGACATGAACACCTAGTAAGCATACTTAACATGCAATGGTTGCCACATACTTAGAAGTCTCTACCAATTATGAACAGAAGATGTCAATCTAACTTCCAAACTCATAAGTTGTAATGACGTGTGATAGGAAACTAATAGTTAATGAGTAATTAACTTAAGATTACAGAATTCTTATATTTAGTCTTGTTCATTTGTTCAATACTAAGTGTTTATTATGTATTTAATTTAGTAAATTATTTAATCAACGTAGGTAGGATAAAAGATATATTAAAATTCTAATCTAAAAGGTAAGTGGGCTAAATTAGTTTTAGAATTAAATTAAGGACCAATTTAGTTCATGTTGAACTGATTATTGAACTGGTTTGATTCATGAGGATGGCTCATGCTAACTTTTTTTATTTGTTTCCATAAATTTCTTATTTATTACTTATTTTTAATATAATTTCAGATTTACCATATTTACTAAACGCTGATTTCAATTATTTTAGCCATATACACCTTTTAAATAAGTTTAAACATTTTAGAAAGATCAAACCAAGTTACATCCAAAAGTTTAATCCTAGATGTTTAATTCAAATTATTGTGCTTTATCTTCTTGATTTAGGGGGGATTTATTAGTCAAGAAGGATACAATGGAATTTAATTAGTTTTCTTATAATCGTAACTCAAATTTTATTTAAAAAACACATTTTCATCATTTTTATCTCCTCAACAAGATCAAACATATTTTTTAGACAACCATGCTTTGAATGTTCATTATAGACATTTAAATGCCTTTAAGCTCATCAAAGAGCATCATTAAATTGTCCCCAAAAATTAAGTATAAAAACTAGTAGTTCGATTCTCTGTTAACTTTTAATAGATCAAGACATGACAGATTTGAAGTAGTTGAGTATTATTATCAATAAGCTAAGAATTGTTAAATCTAAGGTTTATTATTTGATTTTGATGAGAACAAAAGAAAAAGTGTATAGTTACACACGTTATTATTTGCTTATATTGAGTTAATTGAACGATAATTGCTATTTTGCAAAATAATTATAAACATCAATTAACTTTATAAGATATTTAGATTTGAAAGATGTGTAAGCATTATTAAAGTTGAATTGTATGTTGTAGATGTTTTTTGTTGTGTTTGAAAGATGAAAATAAATGAATTTGACC
Organism: Lumnitzera littorea; assembly: GCA_024138015.1. Classification (NCBI taxonomy): domain Eukaryota; kingdom Viridiplantae; phylum Streptophyta; class Magnoliopsida; order Myrtales; family Combretaceae; genus Lumnitzera; species Lumnitzera littorea. Next base: position 2,509,108 of record JAMXBB010000007.1, on the reverse strand, counting down.
TATCGGGTTAATGGCTTCAGGGCATTACTAACTTGATGGTGAAGTGGCTTAGATAAGAAGATGAAATTGCTTTTGATCAAGGTACCAGCATGTCGGTACACTTGCTGATGTTCATGCTAGTAGTACGTTTGCTTACCAACATGCCAGTAAGAGTAAGACACTGGCATGCTGGTAAGCTTGTTTTAACTAGTTGTTGAAGCATTTAATATACTATAATGGGAAGAATTGAATAAGATGATATAAATGGTCAACAACCCAACCAAAGACAAGAGAGAGCCGATTTTTTACCGTAATATTTCAACATCCTCTTATATTCTTATTCTCTTATCTCATTGTCTCTTATACCCTAATTTGCAAATATTTAGAGAGATTTGAATGTAAGCTATTAGTTGCTAAGTATTGAGAGTTAAAAGCACTACACTAATGACCCTTGAAGTTGAGTTTTGGGTTGTGACTTGAGATTATGATTTGTGTTAAGAGTTATGGTTTGAAACTTGTGTAATCAAGTTTATATTTGTGTAGCTCTTGGAACTTGGCTTAAGATATTAATAAAGTGGTGTGAAGTTCTCGGTTGGAAGCATTGTGTATCTGTAGAAAGTAGGGAGTGGTCGGACTTCACGTTATATCTTGGGTTGATCTTCTTTATCCTTATCTATTTTAATTTCTACATTCATTACTATGTTATCATTATTTTGATTTTACTCATTATTGCATTTAGTGCTTAATTTCGAAAAGAATTGCAATTTGTCCTTAAAACTCAATTCACCCCTCCCCCCTCTTCAATTTAGCTTAATGTTCTTCAAGAACATCTATAATATTCTTCTTACTTTTAAGATCATATTCAAGTTTTTGGAAATACATATCTCAATAACGCATTATTTAATTTAACATACTTGTTTCACAAGATAGAGCCTAATGAATCCCTAGAACACATCAAATCTAGCACATGTACCATCAAGAAAATAAGTTCATATTCCATTCTCACATTCAACACATTTTACTTTCACAAATTCATCTTAAACTACCTAATTCATAATTTATTCCACTTCCAATTCATCAACAAAACCATACTTCAACAATAATCAATACCTAGCAAAATCTAATTATCTAAAATCACCCAAGAACATGCTAATAATATGATCAAGTTCATATTTCATTCATTCTGATAACTGTTTCTACAAACACATTCTAATCATACTCAAATTATAAGCATATTCATCAAAATTTTAATTTTATTCAATACGTAAATATTCATGCATTATAATACTATCAAACTATATAACAATTAGTCTAATTTACAAGTAAAAAATTAAATCCACTCTTCAATTTGTCACATCCCAAAACCTCAAAGGAGTAACAAATCGTCATATGTTACCCTAATGATTATGCACTAGGGCTTGTTACTCTACAAGTGGTTTCTAAATTAATTTTAATTATCAAATCATTAATAAACTTAAGAAGATGCTAAGAGTAGATGTAAGCTAAAAAATACTTAGAACATTAGATAAAATACTCTAGGGTTTTAGACCCAAAACCAAGTAGTACAGGTAATCATTAAACAATATAAGTATGGTAGTAAGGCAAAGCCTAAAACATTTAAAGGTCTCTTAGCATGACTCTCATAAAAAAATAAACATAAGTCTATTAAACTAGCATGTCTAAGCTGTCGCTATCAAAATCCCACTTGTCCTTATACCTATTCCCTAAAGCATCATAACAGTAGTTATTAATAAAGAAGTCATCATTTAAAAAATGATAAGCAGGGAGGATAAGCTAAAAGACTCAGCAAAGACAACCACATCCATAATGCATATGCTTTGTGGACCTCATTCTAATGCAGTAATCAAGATTCATTTATATAAATTACTTTTAGCATAAGTAAGTAGTATAAGAGTACTCATGGCTCCAGATAATTCGGGATAAGAGATTTCCAAAGCTGATGAGGCATATCTAGTTGCCATGTCTCTAAATCATCTCAAGAAAGTAATCCAGATAGTTACAAACCCTTCCCTTTTTTGGTTCTAGTCCATCTATTTTGCATTATCTAGGGGGCCATACATTCGGATAATATGTCACAACTTCTTCCCATTGCCTAGATCATCTGGTGTGTCCTTCCTTACAATCACCTCACCACACTGGCATAGCCTAGACTACCTTTGAGTGTCACATCACCTCTTTGGCTTAGACAAAAGAGAGTTGCATTACCTCTATGATCTAAGCAAAAGAAAGCTGCACTACCAACATGGCTAGGCAAAGACATTTGTTACACTATACTAGCTTAGGTACTTAATCTTTAAGTAGTTAGGGCCTATAGACCTTGAACCTTATCCAAAAGAGGCCTCTTTACTACCCTCTGGATTGAGTGACCACGCATACGTAACATGTAAGTTATTATTAAGCCAAGTTTATATATTAGTCCTATTAAAAGGCCTATTACTAACACACAGCATGAAAGTCATCCCATACGTACAGTTCAAAGCACCATGAGCTAATTTGGAAGTTAAACATCAAATATAAGTTGAGATATACGTAAAAAAAATATACAAGTTACTCTTATATTCAGAAAGCTTAAGTCTTACGTTAATTATTTGTGGTTATTAAGCCTATTAATTGAGTACAATTTACTAGGCCTTAAAGGCTTGGGCATAGTATATTACTAAGTTGGACCAACAACCTTTATTATTAAAGTAGCCTACTTAATTAGCTAAATATATTAATTTAACCTATATTTAAGTCTTTTAAGTTATTTAAGCCTAGTATTTATTTAGAGTTAGGGCTTATTAATTGAACTGGTTCATAAGGTGATGAACCACTTAAAGGTTTAACCGAATTGGTTTGGGGTTGATTTGGAATCTAGTTCAATCATAGGGAATCGAACCTATTTCTATTCAATTAATTCAATCTATTAATTATCGAATCAATTTGAGTTAAAAAACTATTTTGTTGGACCGATTAGGGCTTAAACTAGTTTGGTCTAATTGAAGTAAGCTTGGACTTGTTCAGTCTACTAGGGGTACGCCACATAGGCCCTAAAATCATTAATTTATTATTTTTGACTATTTATTATATAGCAAGTTCAATTATAATATTTAACATAATTATAATATCATAACTTAGAGGCTCATGTAAGAAATTGTATATAATTACTATAATGCTCTTGAGCTAAATAAACTTGATCATGAAGATTAAAGAGCTTTTGGAATCAAGTTTGATCTAATTCTTTAATGATTAATTGGGTAAAAATGGTTTTTGAATTTAATAACTTAGATTATATTTTAGAAATTTATGGATCAAACTTTATGTGATTCACGTAATAACTCAAATTAGCCGAAAAATGCATTTTTGATGAATTTGATGAGTTTAGATAGATCAACGACTTAAATTTATTAAGAACATCTAGAATGTTCATGATGAACATTTGAATGTCAAGATGAACATAAAGATGATTGCAAAAAAAAAAAAAAAAAAAAAAAAAAAAAAAAAAAAAGAAAAAGAAAAGAAAAGAAAAGTAAAAGGATAATTAAAAATATTTACTAAAAGATAGTAATGTAACTTGAAAAAGTAAGAAACTACTATAGTAGGAATTGAATACGACCTTAAGGTTGTGAAAGAGATGACTTAACCACTTAGTCATGTTCAATCTTATGGCAATATTTGTGCTTTAAAATATAAATATAATACATAATTTCTACTTTCAAAATAATTTTGAATAATTAGTTTTTTCCTGATCATGGGGCGGTAGGGTCCCCTTTCACCTTCCCTTGGATCTATGTATGAGTAAGTTAGGGATCAAGCAGATCCATAGCTTGGTCACTCTTGTGTGATTACAGTTCGGATTATCTTCTTAACAGGATATTGTCTTTCTAGTTGATATATTTTGTTGCTTATGTTTGGAACTTAGCGAAGTCTTTTGTTTTTTTCTTTGTAATTGAGTAAAAGATTTGGCATTAGTCATTTACTCCTATGATTGTGGCGTTGAGTGCTACATTTAAGTTAAGATTTAAGATCTTAATCATGGCAGTAGTAAACTTAGCCACGTCTTCTTGAAGCGTTTTATATGTTCGTTGGTGGTTAGTGTAAAGGATAGGCTATCCCTTTTAGTTTTTTCCTAGTTATAAAGTGTTGGAGAAGCACTTTTGTTAATTTCTTGAAGCTAGATATGGTGTTTGATTGAAGGCCTTAGCACCATGTCTAAGCTGCTTTGTAAGGCTACTAAGGAAAGCCATGTATGTGGTAGCATTGTAAATGCCAATGAGCTCCATCTGAGCGTAGTAGTATGATAAGAGCACGGTGTAATCAAGGTCTCACCATATAGTTCTAGTTAGGGGGATCCATATTTAAGTAGGAAGGGGCTTATCTTTGACTGGTAGGATGAAAGGAGATTGCCCACTTATATAAGAGTCTTAGGGATCATTTTATTTAGACCCTTTGTTCTTATTGAAGTGCTTACTCATGAGATCAAGTTGGTCAAAGTAAATATCTTTTAACAAGCGCCATAACAACGGTTGTAAGACTGCTCGGTATGAGCCTCATTGCTTTACCTACTCTTTGGAGCTGTAGCATTTGTAGGATGGAAGGTACTATTTGACCATTCGTCACTCAAGAAGAGCAAATTAATAAGGTACTATTTGGCCATTGAGACCCATGCATACTACTTACTCTATTATTATACCATTCCTTAGGAAGCATAAGTTTCAATTATTGACTAATTGGTGGTTCAGCATTGAATACGCTTACGCTGTCTCTTTACCTTCATTAGCAATTTGATCACATCCTTAGGATTAGTATATTACTGTAACTTTACTTGGATAACAATCTTAAACTTTAACTTGGTATAAAATCAGTGATACTTTCTTCAAAACATTATTTACCTTACAAGCTCAAATTGCTTCACATGGCCATCCACACTTTTCCTACTTTTCTTTAAGAGTTGAAGCTTTAAGATTATTTTTTATTGATAGTAATTGGGTACAAACCTTTTGTACGTCGACCTCTTTAGTAATTGTTAAGTTCCTATATCATCTTCCATCACCACATCTCTTAGCTTTCAATTTTTTTCCACCAAAGACTATTGTACTTTGTAAATTCAATTGTTAGTAAATGAATTTTTACACAACTATGAAAATTTTAGCATTCAAATACTTTTTCAACCTAATGTACCTAATCAAGAAATTTCTCAAGAGAGTTATACCTAGAGGAAGGTTGATGGGAATTAAACTATTGAACCCTAAGACTAAAGGGGTTGGCACGACGAATCTTTCTGCTTCAACCAACCTCTACCGAAGCCAAGTACTTTCTTATCGAGTCACCTTTAATGCTGTGTCGTATGGCCACCCATTATTTTGTGGTATGCCGAGTTGATGATTACTTTCTAGTGCCGAGTCGACCAATCACTCGGCATCATCCTTGCCGAGAAGACAAGAGATAGAGAATCCAGACTGACTAAGTCATCCTTGCTCTGACAAGCTTATCTGTCCGTACTTTTTTTATCCATATCTCCTAACAATCTCGTCAATACAGCATCGCTATGTGTACAATATTATATGTAGAATTTGTAGCATTAATGATTATTTTCCTTATATATTCATTTTTACTCTTTTATATTATGTACATTGCTTCTTTAGGAAATGTCCTTTTTGTTTTTTCCCTTTGGGGTAAGTTACCCTAACTTATAGGTATAAATACCTTTGTATTTGTAGCTGTAAATCATCAAATTATCTTCAATACACTTGAGTATTTTTTTCCTTGCGTAAATACTGTTTGTTTACTCTCGGCATCACTTTTATCTTTTCTCTTAAGTAAGGTTAAGTGACAAGTAACCTCATTGGACCAATTCGTGAGTCATATTCAATTGTGTCATGAGTTCTCGGAAGTTTCATTAGTGTGTCATATTTTCTAGAGCTGTTTATGGGTTTTTGTTTGCTGTTTCATTCGTCATTTTTGCCTCCTTTCGCACCTTTCCCTATTTAACCTTTTTTAAGCTTTCGACAAGCTTAGATTAATTCAGTGACTAGCCTTGTTTATTTTTTGTCACGGTTCGCAACATTGGCAAATTTTCAATTTAATCATATTAATGCATCTATTAAGATATTTTGTATCTTCTTCTTGTCCAATCTCAAAATTGTCGTTGCCTTATTCGTGTAGCTCTTTAGCTTATCCATCTCCAACTTGATTGATCTCCATGCTCTACTACCTTTCAAGCATTAGTACCCCTTTTTGTTCATTGCTTTCTTAGACTTTGATAACTCATTGAGTTATTGCTCTACATTCACCATGTATCTTAACATATATCCAACACAAGCCTATATCATAGTTATTTATACTTTCATTCATTTTCCTTCAATTTTAGAAAAATTTGACAATAAAATCAATGTCACAATCGCTACCTTCCCCCATTAATCCACATACCCTAACCTGGGTCTTCTTGTAGAAAATTCAAGAGAAACACAACCTACATATGCACGCACTCTTTGTACCAATTATGATGTACCTAGGATCCATAATTGATACCAAACAATACCGGTTAATTAGTTAGACTCAATTCTTTCGAAATTTTAAAATTAAGATAGGATGTGGGTCACTCAAGAATATTAGCCATCTAGACAATTAAACCAAGAGCTCTCTCAAATTAATATAGTGCCTGGTATGAAAATACTCGATGTTCATTAAGTAGATGGGACCCTCATGTTAAACCCCATCCAAATGTTATAAGAGAGGCATTTGAATGAACTGCCTGAGGTGAACTTTTCTTTCTTTTTTTTTTTTTTACCGAATATTCAAATTTGTTCAATTAGGAAGTAAACATATTAGGAGGCCAGCCCCAATAACAGCTAACATTACAATGAACAAAGGAGTTGGGATCGCCTGACCCTAAGATATAGGTTCATCCCTTTTTTTTGTCTTGAGACGTAACCTAGTCGGCATAATTATTCGCTTGATTCTTAATACATGGCAAAGAGAAAAAATCAAAGGGAAATTGCCAGTGATGCACTTTAATAAGCTAATATGGTCTTGATAGTTCGCCATGATGCTTATACGCACTTCTCAATAGCGTGACATGTGTTGTATATGCAAACAAAAAAGCTTGACCACCTTCCAATTGTGACTTGGGCAATACTCTATAGACTAGATTGGCTAAATCCTATGCTTTAATTCTAGTAATAGAACTATGGGGCACTAGATTCTTGTAGCAATCTTTAAAATATGTGATTTCAATCGAGGATTTGTAACTGATTATATCGTGGTTTCACCATAAGCTATAAGCTTCCTTTATAACCTTTTAGTTTATTACGAAGTTTGTAATTTCAATGAAATTGTCTTCTTTGCATAAGACCATTTTTCCCAATAATCTTACTAAATTGCACATGTTCGTAAATGCATTTTGGTTTTTGTAAGTAACATTAGTCAAAATTCATAAAAATCTTATAGTTCATAAAATTAAAAAAGTAGCCCAACTCCAATATTGATATTATTAAGGATATTACTTACAATAGATTTACTTTATAACATTCCTCTAAAGAAATTGTCAATACGTTCAAGTATATAAAATTTACTTTATACCAGTAGATCCACACAAAAATTCTTAAATTCAAATAAAATATTATAAAAGATACATAGTTCATACACTCAATTTATTATTTGTAAAATTATTGAATAACATCACAAATATTCTTTAAAGTTCTTAATGTAGTGACTAATTTTAAATCATTATCCTCGAGTTGAACTTTCAATAGGGTTACAAATGAGTTAAGTCATTCGTGAATTACTTGAGCTTGACTCGCTTTAAACTCAGTTTGATTTGACTCGATTTCTTTAATTCGAGCTTGATTAATAAATGAGTTGAGCTTCATCTTAAAATAAGACTTATTTATCTAACAGAGTTAGCCTTGAACTCCTATTTAGGTTTGCAAGTTGGCTTATTTAGGATCTTAGGCAGGCTTGTGACTTTCATATATATATATATATATTGTAAATATTATTTATGTATATTTATTATATATTATGTATAATAAATAACTAAAATCTAAAAATTAATATCTATATAACATATATAATTACATAATATAACATGAGATAGTATATAATATATATTATAATTTTTATTAACTATTAGTTAATTGATTTATTTAGGCTTGAGCTTGCTTGAATTAAGCTTGATTTGTAAATGAGAAGCTTGAGCTCAAGATAAAACTTATTTCTTAAGCTTGTAATTTGGAGGCTTGATAGAAACTCAGTTCAACTCGTCTTATTTGCAGTCGTAACTTTAAAAGCTCCCTTGACTCATATATTGGATAAAAATTTTGTCATATAATCTACAATTCAATAGGTACACATGATGATGTGCAATTAACGTGTGATCAACATGGATCATAATGACTAAACAAAAGATCATTTATATAATAAACTCTACAAGCAATCGTTCTTTTTTCTCTTCCTCTCTCTCTCTCTCTCTTTTTGTTTTTTTTTTTTTTTTAACTTAAAGAACTGAATTTCATTCATTAAAACACGTTTATATATGATTACATATAGTATTGAAAAAAAAAAGTAATGAAATCTAGAGATTCAATTTGAAAATGGGCACGCGTCTTAGATAAAGATAGGCGACACTACTCCAAATAAAGCTTCTATGTGGACATGAATGAAACCTAGGATTCTTAATAGAAAATATCTCATATTAAGATTATAAACAAAATAGGAAAAAAAAAAAAATCAATTGAAAGGAAAATATGATTCCAACTAAACTTTTACTTGATGGAAGAATAGCTGCAAATCTTCAGATCGATCAAGTTACCCTCTTATTATAATTGTCGGATAGTGACAGTAGAAGTAACATTGGTTGAGTTGAGGGTAGTTAATGGCCAAAATATAATAATGGTCACCCCTATATTTTTAATTAGCAAAGAGAAAAAAAAAAACGTAAATATAGAGAGAGAGCGGGGGGAAGAGGGTTTTTTTTTTTTTTTTTTTTTTTTTTTTTTTTTTTTTTTCTAAATTTCCGTGGGCATATTTCAATTTTCATTCATGTTAAATTGCTAAGTTAGTATATGATAATCTGTATTCATAACCGCAGTTTCAACCGGAATTTCCAAAATCAAACGCCAACGTCCTATTGGATTGGAAAAGGTAATAAAGATAAAGCAACGATCTGCCGATGAAATCTCGATTTTAAAGAGTGATCAGTTCTAGGAATGTGGGCATTACCTCACTCTAGGGTTCGTGCAATAAAAGAATGATCATTTATGGATTCTTGTGTTTTTGAATTGGTGAAGTCATGCTACATATCAATCGCTAGGGTCCAGGTCTATGTATAGATCAGAGAGACTATAGATACTGTTAAATTAATCTGAAATACTATCTGATCTTTGACCTTTGGGCTAGAGTTTCGGCTGCTATATCACTATAATAATAATTGGAGTTTCTGAGTACTTGTTTCAGTTCAAAGGATAAATTCTCCTACCCTTTTATACACCTTATTTTCCCCCCCCCCAAAAAAAAAAACAATTTAATGATTCAAAATTTGTACATTTTCCTTATAAAATAAATTGAATTTTTAATTTATGTTGGATTTTTTAATATAATTTATACATTTTCCTTATAAAATAAAATAAAATTTCATTTTTTAATAGATATATTGGAAAATACGATGGTAAAAAGTTTTTTAATTTTTAGGATTTTTCTGCAATTCCATTTTTATTTTTTAGGGGATCGGTTTAACCTTTTATCTTACTTTTAATTTATATTTCTTTAAAACTTAATCAATCGTTAAACTAATTGTAAATCGAACAATTTAAATTTAAATGAATGTAAATTAATGGTAAAATAGAAGATTGAATTGGTTTTGTTGAAATGAGAAACAAGATTGTATTTTATTTATTAAGTGCTCTCTCTCTCTCTCTTTTTCTCCTCACCATCACCACCACTCCCCAACCAACATGCGCTTCAATAGGGATATTGCTTTGTGATGAATGGTCTGTCTCTATCTATATCCTATTTTGTGTTGAGTTTATGATAGTTATGAAAAGTATATAAAATTGAATAGAAATTGTATATAATTTTTCTATATTATAATTATATTTAGTTATGTTATAACTATGTATTTCTTGTGTCACCTTAGATTTATATTTATCTCTATATTGATGGTCATAATCTTGTTGTGTTTATATTTATGTTATTATATTGTGTTAGAAATCACTAATCCTCTTTTCTTTTGATAAAGGTTCATAAACAAAATACAAATAACAATTTCATACCTCATGGTTTCCAATTTGTAAATTTTAACATTGGGAAAATATTTAGTGGTACCGCTATGATACATGAGGGATTTTTCTACTGTTCCATCCTTATTTTTTATGGGATCAGAAAAAAAGATTCAATAAGTATTACACTCTATGCATTATGTTTACGTGACATGTAAGTACCAATAAAATTATGGTGTATATATCAACATCTTATTGATATTTGCACCATATGTGCATAACATATAGTGTGTAATATTCACTGAATCATTTCTCCTGGAGCGGTCTTGCCATCTATTTAACCCTTGATTTGAAATTATTTAAATCTGAACCATCGAATAAAATGTGAATTTAACGGTTTATATTTAAAAAGAAAATGAAAATGAATGGTGAGATAGAGGGCATGATCAATTTTGTCAAAACAGAGGATGGGATCATAGAAGCTCTTATCACATAAGTTGATTAATGGCATGAATGTATTAATAAAGTTTTAACACACAAAAATTTTAAAAATAAGAATGGTAGTTTTTAAGAAATTAACACACTTTTAGTACTATCCATCATTACACATGACATATAGAATACAAGTAGATCTTTTTTTAGAAGGCATGATACTCTTGATGATTACATTGTAACAAAAACCTATATTTTTCACTAAGTTTTTTTCCCAAACTAGAAAATATACGATAATTTAGATACTAATAAATACTTACCATTTTTTTTATATTAATTAAAGAAAACCTCAAAACAGAGGATTAGCATATCAACAATACTTGTACTTGTAACCTCTCATATGTACTTCATTTAATCGTTGCATTAGTTTTTTGTGATGGAAACTATCACCGAATATGAGTAGGTCTCACGTGATATATAGGAAAGAACGAGTAATGGTTCATAAGATTAAAGTTGAGAATATCAAAGTTAACACCAAAATAATAAAACAACATTTAGATCAAGTAGTTGAAAACGCATATAATGAATCATTTAGTTAACTATTTGACTATTTTTGTATTTTGAGCATTAGAAATGATAATGGAGTTATTAATTACTTTTAGATTGGAATATTATAGGAACGTAGTCTAAGTGGCAAAAACATAGGACCTGTGGTAAATCTATATTGCTAGTGTAATATGGCACCACTTAATAGACAAAGATATTATATAACCTTATGAAAAGTTTTACCATATATTATGGCTAAAATAGTTTATATTGTTCTTTTTTCTTTTTCTCTGTATCATAAAATGAAACAAGTGACTGCAAGTCGATGAAGAATTTGGAGTAAGTTTTTTTTTAGATCGTATAGAGAATCATCTACATATTGTAGAAAATACATGGGACACCATATAGAAGTCATAAAAATAAGAGTGGTTTTGGATGGAATAATAAGTTGAAGATGACTACTGTTGATAAGGAGGCTTTTAAGGAAAAACTGATAGTAACTTTCCTTTGTCTCTTTTTCTTCTCCTTTTCATTTTGTTTAAATGATTATTTCTTTGATAGCTTATCTATTATTTAAATTATTTCATTTTTATATGTTTTTACTAGGCATATTTAATCATGAGAGATATTTGAATAAGAAAGTTCCAATGTATGATGAAATTACACTCATTGTTAGAAGGGATACTCACTTCCCCCTCTCCCCTTCTTGAATGGGAAGATGATGATAAAAATGGTGCAAAGAGATTGAATGAACTAATCCTCAATCATAAAGGAAGCAAAATGAAAACAGTGGTGATATACTTGAGTATTGGATGTTGGAGCACATTAGTGAGGTAGCAGGAGCTATTAGAGATTTAAATAAAGACAAGTTAAATATACAAAAATTATATAATGAAGCGATGAAGATGGAAGAATTTGACAAAGTTACTCGTAGAGTGGTATATTATTTTTTGGTGGTCTTAAATAAAAAGATTGTGAAAGCTTTTATGGCAAAAAGTTATGATCTTTGGCGGTTTCATTGAAGAAAATGGAGGCACTCTAATTTTGGTTGATCTTAAAATTATCCTTTTTTTAATTTAATAAATTGTAACAAGCTTAGGTTGCATAAAGATACTCTTAGTTTTTAAATTATCCTTGAACAATGTTTTAATAATATTCGCTTTTTATTGCCATCTTCATGGATTATATTGTTTTTATGTGATTTATTAATTTTTGGCATTTTACATTTATATATTACTTATCATTGATTGCTAAAATTCTTTTTAATATAAAATATTATATACATGTCATTATTTACAAGCAACAACACGAAGGTGGAACATTTGAAAAAAAAAATAAATAATGCCATTGCAAGCACTACCGCATGAACTATAATGTAGAGGGTTAAATCTGATTTATGAGCTTCAAGCCTAATAACAAAGTGGTTTTAACTTTTTGGATTAAGATGACAGGGCCTAGAGAGTCAAGCCTATAAGAATTTAGGAAGGTAATAGGGTCTAGAGAGTCAAGCTCATAAGAATTTGGGATGATCGAGGGAGTTTGGCATGGCAGGCTTGAAGTAAGGCTCGTTGGATCAGTTTGTTTGATTTAACTTTTCTTAGCTTGGCTTACACTAATAAAATATAAAACCCTTTGTTTGAGCTTAAACCTATAGAAAAAACCCGTTTGATATCTATATATAAAAAGCTTTAATCCCAGCCATTGATCAATGTTACAATCCAATGGATCAAATTCACCTATTATCCTCTATAAATACTTTATTCATTTCCTCGTTTGGGGAGAAGACAAATTCCTACGAACACCATTATTCTGCTGGAATTTTATCTCAAAGATCAAAACAGGCAAATACCTTAAGAACACCACCCTGTTCTTCACCCACTATGGAGTTTGATGCCATCATGTTCCTCTACCTATCACTTTACATGTTAGAGTCTACTAAGACTGCCTATTCCTCCTTCCTATCTTACCTCACTTGATCATTCCATACGTGTAAGTTAAATCATTTCTTTAGTTATGTGTAGCGCGATATATCATGCAGTACACATATGATCTCTTCCAATATCAAACCCCCCACATTCTTTTGGCGACTCCACTAGGAAGGAAAGATTTGACATTCATGTCATGGTACCTCCCTAAAGAATGCCTGCTGATCTTATCTACGTTAACGATCATGAACAAGACGGTACTATTATTATCAATAATCAGAATCCACCTCCAATGGGAGGTACAAATTAAGGAGAGGGCGCTCAAGAAGTTGTCCTCAACAATGTACAGTTAGCGCAAGAGTTATGGCAAACTAATTAGAGTCTGAATGAGCTTAGGCTAATGTTTGCCTAGTGTATACCTATTTTGATTGCTTTTGCTACTGCGCAACAAGGGGCAACTATTGCGAATCCTCCTAATGTGATTCAACAATATGTTACACTAACTTCTCAACTACTCAATCCTTTGATTATTGGCGAGTAAGATGCTCCTACAGTTGAGGAATAACCTACTGTAATGGAACTTGTCTCCACACAGCAAACCCCGCCTGAATTGGTAAATTAGGGAAATCAGATAAGAGGCTCATCGTCTTCACATGTTACTCCATGTGTTACGATTGTTGAGTCTATGTGCCCTACCCCTATGAATTCGCTTCAGTGAATTCCGTTCCTTTGAACTTCACCATCCATGCTCTGGCGAGGTCAATAAGAACAGAAGCATTTACTCAGAGGGCTTTATTCGTGACTAAAGAGGATTTGGATGTGTACATAAGGGAGATACAAGAAAAATCTACGTTAGCTACCTTGAAATTGAAGCTCCCATATCATTCATGCATCGTTATCAAGCCATATTTGAAGGACTATGTGAGTTCGAAGTTTATGTTGTTTAATGGGAAGAAGGGAAGTGCTAAGGAAAATTTATTGAAATTCATTAAAACACTAGAAGTCTACGGCTTAGATGACAATAAAAAGTTGAAGGAATTTTCAAAATCACTTATAGAAAAAGCTTATATATGGTATATTAATTTCCTACTAGGCTCAGTCGATTCATGGGGTAGAATGTGCAGGATGTTTCTTGAAAAATTCTTTTCTATTGAAGAAAGAGTGACTTTCACCGACATGGGATGAATTCGTTAGAAGTTTAAAGAGGATCTCATAGATTATATCGAGCGGTTCAGAGAATGTTTTTTAGATATATAAGATGTTTGTAATGAGAGAGAACTAATTAAGATTTGTATTCAAGGGATGTTCCCTGAATACGCGGTCTATCTCGAGAGCCTATCGTTAGCTTGTTTTGCTGCATTAGTCGAGAATGCGCGAAGGACTAACAATTCGATGGCTCGACAAAGGAATGAAGTTGGAAGGTTTAATAAGCGTATCTCGTTTATGAATGCTACTCAAGGCGAGTCATAAAAAGAAACAAAGAAACCTAGAAATGATAAGTCTTACGACTCAAGGCCTGCATCAATATATCCTTGTCTAATGACTAAGTTACATCAGATGCTGGATCAATGGTTGCGTGATGGAAATCTCAAGCTTCCAAGATTCTAAGGATTGAACGTCTCCTTATAAATGAGGAGAAGAGCGATCCTAAGTATTTTAGATTTCACTGGACTGTTGGTCATCCAACTAAGGATTGTTTCATTTTAAAGAGAATATTCAATGAACGAGTTACACAAGGAGAGTTGATCATAGACAATAATGATGTCAGAAATAATCTGCTTCCAGCTCATAACGACTGGAGAGGAGTTGTCAATGCCATCGGCCACAACCCTTCTATGATTAAAGCAGTTAATGCACAACCTTCTGGAAGTAAGGAAAAGTTGATGGATGCTTATGATGATGAGTATCTGTCTCTTATCACAACGTTATAAAAGACTGCTTATTCCTCCTCTTTGTCCTATCTCACTTGATCATCTCATATGTGCAAGTAAAATCATTTACTTAGTCACGTGTAGTGCGATATATCACATAATACTAATGTGACCTCTCCTAATATCGAACCCCCACAAACTATACATGGATAGTTTAAATATCTTTTAGTTTTGATGATTTATTTCTTTTGTGATAATATGGTACATGCATTACACGACATGTGTATTTGGATTTTTTTTTTTCAATGAATGTGTATTTGGATATTTTTGTAAAGCCCATTGTTGAAGGAAAGTTCTTCATTTAAATATTTAGTTAAGAAGTTTACCGAAAAGAAAATTTCAATTAAGGGTTGGAGTACTCCTCATGATTTTAAAGTGAGATAAAAAATGCATTTAAAGTATTTAAAAATATTTATCTAGGTAAATGCAATCAGGTTTAATGTAAGAAGTAGTGAAAAACTTTTTTACGTATAATTCAAGAAAATGGTCAAACACATGAAAATATATTTTTTTTCAAGAAACTATTTTCGAGGAAAAGGATTTTCCACTAAATAGTTTTCCCTAAAATAAGTTGGCTTTAGAAAGCACTTAATCCTTATGATCACAAGATTTCGCTCAGCATCGGTTCCAAAGTATTATAGAAGATTTGGAAATATTTTTTGTTTTTACATTTAGTTAACTATCAACTATTTTATTAACCATAGAAAATAATACATATTTATAATTAAATAATAGTATTCATGCCATACTTAAAAAACATTTTAAGTAAATCTGTTAATTTTGTTATAGCATGTATATTTTAAAGGAAAAATAACTGCATAACCCGAGACTTTGACTGGTTACATGTATACAGCAGCAAATCCATGGGCACGTCAAAGGAGAGAAAAAGAATAAAAAAAAAAAAGAAAAAGAAAAAAGGAACAGATATCATTTTTTATTAATACATAGAACGAATGGTAACATACGCGGCGCGAATGCTGGAGTTTCCCATGCGCAATATTACTGTCATAAACAAATTAAAAAAAATAGCAATTTCGAGAATACTAAGAGAAACCCAGAAATTAAATAATTAATATCACACACAAATTTATAATAATAAATATATTAATTTTTACATGGCATGTTCTTTTGGGTCCAATCTAGCAAGAATAGGTGCAACGTATAGTTCCTAAGATCAACTCTCGCGTGACACTTTTTAACCATTATCACGAGTCTGTTAATTAATTAATGAAATAATCTTTAAGCTTGCCTGAGCTACGTGATTACCTTGGGAAGACAACATCGTGCTATTTTATTGTGGGTTTTGGTTCTTCTTCATCAATCGCTTTTCTTTCAAGCTAACTATTTTATTCACATGAAAAATAAAAAATAAAATGTAAATTATAAATATATCCTTTAGAACTATTAGTTATGTGTTGACAATATTCTAACTTTTTTAACTAGTGCTTGTCAACATTTCATTTTTTAAAATTCACATATATTTTTAAATATATCGTCGCTAAACGCACAAAAACAATTGTTATCTATCAATGCTCTAGCGATATGTTTGGGTTTAAGTTTTAGGGCCATGAGCATATTTTCATGAACTTTTCTATTGGTATTTGAATTAGGGGTGAACAGATATAAAGTACCTATTCATACCCTATTTGATTAGGTATAAAGTACCTATTAATGGGTATTAAGGATAGTAAAGTAGGTTTAGGGTAGCAATTTTTTATAACTTACTTTTATAAAGTAGAGTATGGTATGACTTGTTCACACCTTATATCCATGTTAGAATTTATGCTCTAAGATATAGAGTCTATAGGTTTCAGGGTACTCTTTACATGTCTTATAAAAATTATTAAATAATAATAATAAATAAAAAAATAAAGAAAATTTCTACGTTTTCTCTCTACGAAATAGGTTTATAGAAAAGACAAAAGAAAGGGTCCAAGCACATAAGTTAGAACCTAAAACATAAAGCTATCTTTTTGTTGTATCTCTCAAGTCTTAAAAACCCTAGATCATATACTCTTTTTTTTCAACTGTTCACAAATATGAACTTTTACATTATTGCAACAATATTAAATGAACAAGAATATTTCCAAATACACATTTAAAATTAGTGATTAAGTGTGAAAACTAATCTTTTTGCGTTGAAAAAAATGCGTGACCTTGAAATTTATGAAAAGATAAAAAAAATTTACAAGTTTTACACAGTACCCTTTACCTTGTGAAATTTACAAGGTGTATATTCAAGGATGTTAAAGAGTAGGTTTTGATTTCAAAAATTTAAGAACCCATACTAACATAATAGGTTATGAGTAGAGCATCATATTGTATCCACTCAATACTTACTCATGTCCAGTTTGAACAATAATTTCATGATGCGTTTACAATTATATAAAAAAGAATGTGCATAACTCTTCTTTTTGTTTTTTTTTTTCCCTTGTAATAAATTTGTTTGTCCAACCAAAATTCAAGATCAAAATAAAAGTCAATTTCCTAAACGCATATCCTCATTGGGATCAAGTTTTCCCATTTGAAACGGTATTTTCGTTTTATCAATTGCATATTGCTATATGTGACAAATGTTTTTATGCAAATCCAAGCTCTTTTCCTCTCTCGAGTACACAATTAATCAAGATGCTTAAAAACCATGTTTAAAAATGAAAGCCTTCGTTGAGTAAACATTTAGGTGATTATGGAATCAGAACAGGAAAAGCTTTTGCTAGTTCTTCTCGAAAATCCATACGGCTCTGTGGGACTAGTCCATGTTAACTTTTAAAGGGGTAAATTGAATAAAATTACGAGAGCATATAAACTAAGAGGATCTTGCACTACTATATTTCAATGGCTTATGAAAGTGGCCTTGTGTGATATAGACGGGATGTCATTGGGCAGAGGGAAACTTTTAAAATTGATGAAAAGAACCCTAGATTTAACTCGACTTAAGTTACATAACTTGAGAATTCAGTTCCGATAGGTTATAAATCATCTCTCTCTCGATGGGAATAACCTGACATATTTATTAGCAGATGGAAAAATGTGTACGTGGTCCAGTTTTCTTCTCTCTGCATCGCACTGGAACTTAAAATTTTTTTTGTCAAGTGAGTCATAATATAGTAAAGAATAGATACTCATCACGCGTGGGGTGTGTAAGAGGGAAATCGAGCTTCTCATGATGTTGAATGGTCAAAGTTTTCCCCTTAAAGTCAGCACACATAAGCATAGACTTATTATCACCACTTATAATCACGCACCTTCTTATCTGCTTTCACTCATTTGGTTCAATCTTCATAAGTATTCTTTTTTTAGAAAAAAATGACTTTTATCTATTATATAATTTAGGTAGATTGTGAATATATTCCTTGCATATTGCTCTGCAATGAGTATTTAATCTTTTATTTTTTAAATTGCACTTTTAGGCTCCCGCATCTTTAGAAAAGAAATGCTTCTAGTCCCTTACGTTACCATTGTACCTTTCAAAAAATAAGGAAAAATTTCAATCATATTAAGATAGGATTTTACCAGAAGCTAATATAATAAAATAGAGTTTGAAAGCACGTTTTTTTTTAAGAATTAGGGGTCTAAGCACTCATTTCTAAATATGGAGGGATAAAAACAAATGAAGTAAACATGAAAAGGTATATAAAATAAACCTAGGGAAGGTTCGGGTTTGATTCGTAAAGCGGATCGGAACTGGCTTGTACTCGTGAGTTACGGCTTGGCAGGTTGGCATGGTTCAATGTGTTGGATTCATCGAATCGGTGGGTCCATGCCCAGATTGAATGTATCGACGATTCAACTTGCTGGTTTTAATCTGGAAATTAAAAAAAAAAATAAAGTTTTTTATAAATTAAATTTAAATATTCTCTTTAATTAAAATATAAAATAAAATTGATATATAAGTTTACATAAAAAAAAAATTAAAACCTGCATATTTTAATATTGATAAAAGTAGATAGTTATGGTGTAAAATATATTATTTTAATTACCATAGGAGTTTTTCAATAAAAAAAAATCACTAAAAGAGTTTGAGGCATAAAATATCACGAGTTTTATATAATCTTATCTAATTTTTGAAAGAGTAACTAGTTTTGTAAATAATATATTTTAATGATTTATAAAAATGTAAGTGTATTTATAATTTAATATTATTAAAGGTCATAAGGAATATATTTATGTTATATATAAAATTGCGAGTGTATTATAGATATTAGATAGATGTTATTCTCTTTACAATATTAATCCAACTTCTACGCAGATTACATTATTTTTTGAAATTTCCTCTGAAGTAATAAAAAAGCACAATGAGCATTACCTATCATAAATCAAGTCTATATTGATTATATTGACAAGCTTTATTTGAAATATTACTTATAAAAAGAGATTTATTTACTCAATTTACTATTTATAAGTATAAAGTAATAATTATGTATTATTAAAAATGTAAATTATTAATATCGTACCTAACAATTAATATAGTGAAATAGTCAAAAATTTAAATTTTTTTGATTTATTAGTTTTTTTTTCAATAAAAAATAAAGACAAAAGAATATTTCTTTTAATTAAAAAATTTAAAAAAATTAAGTGATTCATGGTCGAAAATCGGCTCATTGAATTGTTGGGCCAAATGAACCAGCCTAAGTTGGGCCAATTCTGATTAAAGGGAGACCAGACCCTTAACCTAGCAAGTTCGGGCTCGGTTTGACTTGGCTCAGGTCTAGGTAACAGCTTTTTTACAAATCCAAACAGTGAGAAGTTTTTCCCAACTTTATACTAAATGTTGCTGTGGAACTCCATTAAACCTAAATAGAAATTAATTGATTTGAGTTAGAATTCCTTCAAGTTAAGCTCAAAATCTAAATTCTAAGTTTCACCGGCTAAGAGTTAAGCTCGAATTTTGAAATTTTAAATCAAGTTTGAGATAGAGTTCAAAATTACATATTTTTCTATTTGTTTAAAACCTTTAATATAGTTAATTACATAAAAGTGATTTAGTTAAAGATAAATAACTTCCCTAAAAATCGGAAATCATGTTTTCTTTATTAATAATATAATATTTTGCAGAGATGAAAATATTTTCTTGGGGAAAAAAAAAATTTCAAGAATTCGGGTTTAGAGAAAAAAACAAAAAAAACAAAGGAGGCATGTGGGGATATGCAAATTTAGTAACCCCTTTTTCTGGAGTGTACGCCTAATAATTAAAGCAGATTGTCCCATTGGAGGGGCCATCCTACCTGCATACATATTATCAGCACTTATCGGGAGAGGAGTTAAAGGCCTTTACATTTTCCGTGGTACTAAAGACACCGCTCGCAGAGTGTGGTCTTTGTCATACTTCACCATCGTGGTGTGCCTGGCCTTAAGGAGGTGCTGGAAACTTGAGTTATTCAGTTCAGAAATAATAACTAGAGGGTAAATAATACAATTTGTTTGATATGCTTTCGAAACCATAGAGAAGGCGGAGATAACTGTATTTGGTTGTCAATTTGTAATATCTTAATTTTTAATATATAGGATATTTAGAAACGGGATTGGAAAATTAAATTGCATATGGATTGTCTCGATTTTTTTTTTTTTTTTTTAACTCTCATATTGCTATTTTTAGTTCTAAAATTTGGCTATAATCTTGTAATTTTGCATCATATTTTGATTGATTTAAATGCCATGTTAACATGATAATGATTATTTGAAATAAACGATGAAAATATTAACCTTATTAATAAGAAAGGAGTTAAAACATAATATCTTTTTAGTATTCATAGTACTTATATTACATTGAAAGTTAAAGAAATATTTGCATGATTTATCTTATCTAGTAATATAAATACTAGTCTCCTAATAGAATGGAATCGGATTGAATTCTTCCTTTTAAGTTGTAATATATGATGTAAGTGGGAGGAAAAAAAAAAAAAAGAATGGATAGACATTGGAAATGTGAATAATAGAATACTAAAAAATAATAGAATTTTTTCATATGTCAATTGGATATGACCATCTTTCAAAGTAAAAAAGAAAAAAAAAATTGAATTAACCATGTATGCTATGGAAATATGCAGTTAATAAATTTTGAACAAATTAAGAGGATAGATACTAGAAAGATTTAACAAAAATGGTTAGAAAAAATAGTCATTTGTTCAATGACAATTCATGTTAGTGAATCAAATTCATATTCTATTTCATGCCTAATATGCGGTCATCGGTAAAATTAGTTTACGGTACATTGATGTTTATTCATACTATAATCATATATTTTATATCGCGTGTTAATATCATGTTAATATAGTTTTTTTTTTTCTTTTAATTTTCAAACTTTTAACGGTGTCGTTTGAGCAAAATCCAATCCAAGCGCACTACTCTAGACAATCAGTTGAAAAAAGAATGGCGTGAGGACACTTGGTCCCCGCCCACTCCGCCGTTGATGGCAAATTCGAAAAGTTCAAAGGGGTCCAGATCCCACGTTCAGCAGTGCTGCACTTTAAAGACCCTTGAAATCAGAGCACACCCACAACTTTACCACACTTAAATTGCAATTTCCTTTTCCTTTCCTTTCTTTTCAATGAAAAAAGAGTTCAAGCATACAATGACTAGATTGATGAACAAGATAATCTATCATGAGACCTAACGCATATTTTAGTATGAACCCAGAATCATGCTTTATATGGAAATTGTTTATTTTTGGTAACTATCTAGAAATTTCTTTATGAACATTCAAAAGCTACACTTGCACTTTATTGGATATGAGGGAAAGAAAAATGAAGAAAAGAATTGAGATGGAAATAATATTGTTAATTTCATGATTCTATCTAAAAATTATTAAAAGATTTATAAAATTGGAACGTAAAATTGAAATTTATAAACATAAGTTTTTACAATCTATATGAAATAGTTTTTAAAAAACTAAGATATACTTATAATAGTTAAAAAAAAAAACTTATACATAATAGAAATAAAAAAAGAAAAGATTAAATTCTATTTTTATAAAAAATTTTTAATATATAATTTAATATGTACGAAATAAGTATAAGTAGAGTCAAAACCTGATTATTTTTTCATTATTTTATTTGAAAAAAAGTAATGAATTAAAGATAACAAAATATTTTAACTTATTTTGAGTTATTGATGATATAAACTAAAGCATATAGTTTTCTACATAAACTTTGTTGTTAGAGTTGAAATTTGAATGAATACTATAAATATCAAATAAGTAATTAGGAGTGAGACCAAGAGTAAAAAAATTGGAATAGAATAGAATAGAAAAGATGATAATACGCCATAAGAGTTGATAGGATGGTACAAGCCTATTTGTATTTTTTTTTAATTTTTAGCTCATTCAACCTAAACTCGGTTTAAAACACAAGTTTTTATAAAGTTTAACATGTAAAATTAATTAAAAATAAAATTTTTCACACAAAAACGAATCTTATACCCCATTTAATTTAGAATAGTTTTTTAAAATAATAAACTCGTATAATTGCATGAGTAGAATCAAGATTTTGATAATTATGGATTAAAATAATTAAAAAGGAAAGAATTAAGAGGGAAAGAATTACCTTAAATGTGTTGATAGTAGAGGAAAGGAAAACTAAAGGAAAGTTGATCATTACAAAAGACAAAATGAGATATAATATAAAATTACTACATTACCTATAATAAATAGAAAACAAAGGAAAGAGATGGTAAAGGAGAGGGATAAAATTGGAAATCTAACAAATTTTCATTTTCCCTTCTTTTTCTTTCCAATTTGGGAGGGAATGAAAATTAGTGGACCCCATAGAATTGTTTATCTCCATTTTCCTTTCCCTTCCTAATTCCTCTCCTTACTAAACAATGGAATTCAAAACTTTTCTCCCTATTTTATTCTTCTACTTTTCTTCAAACTGAACAAAAGGTTAAGAGAGCAAAAGAAGGGAACTGCATAAGTTTACTTATCGATACAACTGAATATTAAATCTAATTAATGGAGAATCATATTATGGGAAAATTGTAAATAATCAATTTATATTTGCATCATTTATGCTTAACCCCATATATTTGAATTGCGTATTAGACTCTCAAATCTTTAAAATTAGTGCATTTTGACCCTTCTATGACTTTTTTGCACTTAACTTTATGCATTTTATTTATTATAGTGTTTTTATTGTTTTATCCACATGCATAAAAGTAAAAGAGGACCTCGATGCATCTCATTTTAAAGATTGAGTTTAGAGGCATAATTTCAAAGATAGGGGATTAAGCGCATGCGAAGACAAGATAATGGATATGTCTATAATTTTTGCGAGTATTAAACATTGAAAAGATATAAAAGATAATTTTTTTCCCATTCATCAAAGCAAAGTTATTTTTCCTTTATACAATTTCTTTTAACCATTTTTTTTATAAAGATTACAAATGCAATAAAGTACGTGTCTTGAATTTACAAAAGATTGAGTTTTAGACATGAATAGATGATAAATTAGCAAAAGAATGAAGTGAAGATGCAAAATGGATATGGATGTTTGTTTCCCAACTTAGGCTAGCCGATTGTTGAGTTGGCTAGTTGATTGCTAGTCTTAGCAATTTACTAGCAGGATTTAACTAGTCAGCTATGGACTTGTGTAGTCCATCTAGTAACTTTTGTTTTGCATTTTCTCATTCCATTTTTTTTTTATAAAAAAATAATGCTAGGATTATGTGGTTTACTGTCATTATATATATGTTGCTATGTACGTTAGGTAAAGTTATGATGAAGAGAGAGCCTTGTAAATCCTTAGGGACTCATTTTTGTAAGCATTATTTACAAGAAGTTGTGAAGATCGTGTATCATATTGTTACATCATTGAATCAATTTGGACAAAGTTGGTGTTATATCTAAGATGGAAAGAGTAAAGCAACATAAGATGTAGTTGAGTCAAAGGATGATGGTTGTTACCCATACCCAACATATTGATGACTTTTGTAAGTAATCTCCAACCAATGTTGCTAGGATATTGGCCCAAAGCTTGTGAGCTTGTGCAACTTATTTTATATAGATAGATAATGACAAAAAGTTGGAAATTGATGATGTAGGTAGAGTTTGCGTCAAAATGCATGTGTAGTGGATGTGTGATGTATTAAATTGAAAAATTTGCTAGGATTATCTTGTGTTGATTTGTGTCTTAGATTGATTGGATTAAGTTTTATATTAGAGCATAGTAAGATTTGGTGTCTTGTAGTGGTCTAACAATAGTAAGAGGATTTAAGGGTTTGCAACTTGTTCCTATAGCAAGATATTGGTTATATTTAGTAGTATTGTAATGGATGTTGATCATAGGGTAGAGGATATCGATCTTTAGCTCAATTGGCTATACAGAAATAATTAATTGTTTAACCATGTGATAAAATGGTCCTTTACATTGCTTTAGTGCTATATGAAGTGACTTTGCAAGTGAATGAGTCTTAAGAAGCTGGTATCTAGAAGGTTCGAGTATCTAATAACTTCATTAAAATAAGGTGGAGTCTAAGGGTTAAGTAGTACTTATTGATTCGATGTATGCTTTAACTAATAAGATTTATAGCTAAGATCTGTATTTTGAAAGTAAACGATGGTATCTAGGCAAAGTATGTCAAGCGGCTTATGTAGTACATTGGGAAGCATGGAGCTAAATAGATTAGCAAATTGAAATGAATGAGTTGATTATAAGAGAAGCTCGAGTTCATATGTATATGCTAAGTTATATAAATAGTTTAATTTAAGTTAGAGATTTGCTAAGTTTGTATTTTAACTTTACACAAGACTCAGGTTTTAAGACATAGATAGATAGATAATTAAGTTAAATGATAAAGTGTGGACGTTAAGTAATGTATGGCAATAGACTATTACAAGGAGTAGTTGCAGTCGATTGTTAGAATTAGCCATCTTACTATTGGCCTTATGTTAATCTACTACTAGGTAAGCTAGTTGATTGCTACCGTGGGTAATAAAAGAAAAATAGTGCATTTAAGTGAAAAGTCTTTTCCCAGCCAAATGAATATCTAATCTCGTTAAGAGTAAATCTCAAGTATCTCGGATGAAAAAAACTTTCCTTTTCTAAAATGATGAGTCATTTTCCAAGAGCCCATCTACAAAGCTAAAGTACACGATTGACTTAACAATTGCTTTTAATTCAAAGAGGGTCTTCATATTTCTCTCTCCCTCTTCTCTTCTCTTTGACTATTCTTAGTTTCTAATGCGATTTTTCCTTTAATTTCTCTCGTCTTCTACATGTTCTCTGTCCTCAATCTTTGCACTTACAAACAATAATTCTAGTTATATATTTCACTCATTTTTCAACTGTGTATACACAAATATATTATTTTTCAAGAAATTGTCTTCAAGGGAAAACATTTGTCACTAAAGAGCAATTTTTCTTAAAGCAAATAGGGCCCTAATTTGTTTTTCTTATTAAGTTATTTCTTCTATTGTGTGCGCATCTTGTAACTTTCTCTCAGTATATGTATATATGTGTTGTTACGTACATTGAATAGAGTTGAGAGTGCACAAGAGCCATATGAACTTTAGGGGACTTAACTAAAGAGCATTGCTTTGTAGAAATTACAGAACCTTGTATTGTCTATTGCTCTTGTGGATCATTTGTAGTTTTACTTTTGATTTTTGACCCAATTGTTTTGGGGTTCTTTATGTCTAATCTTTTGTTTCTTATTCTCCGTTCACGAGTCATTTAACTCTTGTATATATTGACAAGGGCAATTTTTTTGGTGATAACATATGGCTAGCAAAGTAACCATCAGTTCAAATACATCATCCTCCATCGTCTGTTGACGAGGGCAATTGAAAAGGAAATTTATTTACTTTTATTCATGTAATAAATTTTGTTCACTTTTATGGCAAAGCATAATGAAGTTTAATAGGACATGATGCAAGTATGATTTTGACATTTAATATTTGAAGAAGAAGATTTAGCTTCGACAAATTTATTGGTATATGATGTTTTATAGTATTTGTAACCGTTAATTGTTCATCCTTCATTATTACTTATAAATGCAGGTTTTGCAATTTCTATCTTAAACCATAATCCTAGGAAATTGCTTTCGGTAATTATATAAAATATATATATATATATATGTGGTCTAAATGACAAAAAAAAAAAAGTAGTAATTTGTTAAATTATATAAAATCGAGCCGGTTTGTAGTTTTATGGTGTACGAAAATTTGTAACTAAAAAGTGTTGTTTTCCATATTAAAGGTGTATTAACTATTTTAATTTAACTTTGTACTTATTTAAATTCAATTTAATGGTAGTTTGTGGTAGTTTAAGCTTAAATTACTTAAGTTACTCGAGCGTGCTGTTAATTTAAGTTTAAATTATTGAATTTTCATGAAAAATGTTGAGTTCGAGTCGAACATGATTATATATATCAAGCTATGTTGAACAGTAAAGAGATTAAATATAAATTTAATTAAAATATGTATATTTAATCTAACTGAACTCAAATAAAAAGGCTAACAATTTGAACTAAATTATAAATTTAAAAATTTAAACGGATCGAATTTAAATTGAGTGATATTCACTCGATTCAGTTCGATTCGTTCACCGTTTCAGTTCCAACCAATCATTATGGTATCGATTTTATTGGACCGAAGTTCTTCGAAGAGTGGAGCGCGGCCGTCTTAGTGCCCCTCCCAACCCCTACGTATGGTGGTGGCGAGGGACAGACGCCGTTCCTTCCTCCTTCCCTCCCGCGAGGGCCTGTCTCCCCAAAAGTCGCAGTCGTAATCGCCTAAAGTCCCAATTTCCGATAAGACACTCATACGGAACATCCAAACCCCCAAACAGACCCCACCACCAAACTTCCCCAAATCGTACGGCAGGGATTAACTTTGGGAACTTCAATCCACGGCTTAAATCAATCACTCGCCCCATCATAAGTTACACGTAACTCTCAAACATTGTCAGCCACCAAGCACTTCTCTCTCTCTCTCTCTCTTTCTTTCTTCTCTCTCTCTCTCTCTCTCTCTCTCTCTCTATCTTCTCTATCTCTCTCTGCCCCCATAGTTAAAGCTTGTTCTGGATCTTCTTAAATACTCGACGTTTCCAGTGAACTCAACCAACTAAAACCCATAAACAGCAGAAACCCATCTTTCTTTTTCTCCTTAATGGGTTTTGGATTGCGAAGGTTTGAGTTTACTGGATTTGCGTTTAGGACTTGTACTGATTGCTTAGTTAGGATTTTTGTGTGTGTGTGTGTGTGTGTGTTTTTTTTTTCTCAAATTCTTTGTTTGGGTCGCCATGACCACTGTTGGATTTGATGAGGATGAGTCGGAAGAGTCCGGACCCAGGACAGGACTGGACTGCACGTATTACTATCCTGTTAGTACATTTCACCGACACCTGTACGTTAGAGAGATAAAGAGATTTGTCCACATAGAATATACTTTACACACACACACACAATTTCATCTACAAACTACAAGATGATGATTTTTTTTTTTTTCCATTTTTTTCTGGCTGTTTTTACGTTTCTTTCGGTTTCATGTGGGTTAACAATGTTTTAGAACCCTAAATTTGTCCCCAGATATTTTTGGACAAAAAACACTGTGTTTGGATCCGTAGATTTTTGTAACTTTCCTTAAAGTAGTTATTTACTGTTTTGACGGATCTGACTCGGGTCTATTCTTATTAACACTCAGTACATCTCCCTTTGTGTCTTTTGCTTCCTTTTTATCTTCTCCTCCCATATTCACTGTCCCTTCACAGATTTCGTTTCTATTTCTGGAAATTCTTATATTCAAAACTAAACGGCAAATTAATGTTGTTCTCCTCCTTTTATCTTCGCTGTCATCGTGATCATCGTCGTCGTTGTCATCATCATCATGTGATTTTATGTTGAGAGCGGTGAAGGATGGATGGTCTGGAACATAGAAATTGACAGAAGAGAGTGAGCACACAGAGGGCAATTGTATGAAAAGGCTATACCTTTGCTTTTGCGTGCTCACTTCTCTTTCTGTCAGCTTCCAGTCGCCCGAATTCCATCTCTCTCTCTCTCTCTCTCTCCCTCTCCCTCCCTCCCTCCCTCCCCTCCTCCTCCTCCTTCTCTCTCTCTCTCTCTCGGCGCATGACATGTTATTTGCTTCATATGTTATGCATCTCCATCCGCATGAAATCTTCATACTTTGCTTAGATCTATCTTGCGCGTGCAAGGGGAAAGTGTGAAGAAGTAAATCCTCGTGATTGGCGTGGTTTTTCTTACTCCTTAAATCTGACTTAGATCATGGGTTGCCTGTACTTTTACTTTAGTTGTTACGATGTGGATAATGATGTTTATTATTTTATGTTCAATCCTATTAACCTAGACCTACACTATCCTGTTTCACTAGGTTTGTTGGTCTGTCTCGTTCTTATTATCATCATAGTTTAAAAGCTTTGGTACTAATGGGTCGTTTCAAAGTTTCTAATACTGTCACATGGGATACCTTCATCATTTTCACCGTACTCCGATTTAACATGTGTATAAAAATTGGGAATTCTTGTATATAGAGTCGTGGCACGAAATTGTCATATATACATGCATACACATTTTGGATTTGAAGTAATTCCAGAAATATGTATGTATGAACAGGTTTTCAATAGTTAGACAATGTATTATATGGTCCACTAATAAGATATTAGTAGAATAAATTTGAAGTAGGAAATGGATTTGCAAAACTAGTGTATGTATATGATATATATATACATATATATATATATATATGTGTGTGTGTGAGTGATGCAGTAGGAATTTATGATATTTTTTTTTATGGTTTTTGTCCTGTGGAGTAATTCTAATCGCAGATGATGATAAGACTTGTGAAGATGATGATAAGGTGTTATTCCCTTGCAACACCTGCATCTAGGACCGCCTTTGGCCAAAGAACGTGTCAAAAAGGTACGGCAGGTTACGTTTTTACAACTTGCAACAGTGCAACTTGCAACCCATTTTAACCTATTTCCTTTCATTCTACTTATTATTCATTTTTTTTTTTGGTTTTTCCTTTCCTTATCTTTTGGATTCACCCTTTGATGTCTTCTACGATTTTTGTGCCAGTTGTTTATGTTGTTGTCATTCAAAGATTTGAATTTATTAGTCATATTTATGTTGTTTAGATCAATCAAAAATAAAGGCTAGGCATTTTCCTTGTTTCCACTAAGAGATGAATCATATCTCCAGGTTTTTGTCTTGCATGTGAATTAATCTTGCTCCGAGATTCTTCTTGTCCTATCAAATCCACTTAATCAAATGCAGCCGTTGTTGAAGCAGTTGTTATCCACTCAAATCTATTTTATGATTAAGCCTAATGACTTGAGGGTATGTAACACGGGACTGAGTTTCCTTTCGTCAAATCCACTAATTAGATGGGCCTAAAGCAAAACTCAGCATGGTATCCAAGGTAAAAGAGATCTTAGGTTCAAACTCAATCATTATATAATTAAGTAATATAGGTAAGGGTTTCAGTTAGAATCCTGACCTTTTAAGTGAAGGAAGTTTCAAACGACAAGTATGTACTCTACATCAAACCTATAGGCTATAGGCTCAAGCTTTTAAATAAAATGGTTATGGTTCTAAATTCGACACGTCGAGTCTCCTTTTTCTTCCTAAATTCTTTACGCAACAGATATTATAATTATGCTTTGCAATGTTTTGTTATTCTCATTTTAAACCTATGAATTGTAGTTTCAGTTTCTTTGTTGTAAAAGTTTTGCTTCCTCCTCCTCATATGTTCCCTTTCTTTTTCAAGTTTTGTATATAACTCCTCCCAAGTCATGATCATGAAAACATAGTTGATTTGTTCACCGTCTGCGCTGAATAATTATAAGTTCTGTCTGAATTCTTTCCATGTTATTCCTTAGTATGTTGTCTATTTTGACATTCACCCCTTTTTTTTTTTTTTAAATAAATTTTCTCAATGTCCCTATTTTTGATATGACCTTAAGCCGTGGAATATAATATAAATTGCTGTTTTGGATATGAAATAGTGGTACAAAGTCCTTGGATTTGGTTTTCATATAGACCAGACCCAAAAATGTTTATACCACAGACCAGATTATGAAGATTTACATGTAATATAAATGATAGTTAATTAAGAACAAATCAATTTTTTTTCTGTGATTATAGCGGAGAAGGGAGATTCGAACTTGATCCATCTTATTAGGACATTAGCTTCATATCGTTGGATTGCAAGAGTCTTTGCAGAACAAATCAGCTTTGTTATTAGGCTTCTATCAACTTTTATTTTGATTAAGGTCCATGCGTCTTCTAATTGGAGATGAATTACATGGAATGGAAACGTTAAATTCCACAAAACTAATAGAACTTCATGCAGTTTATGACAAAAGAAACAATGATTAGATTGTCCAAATTCTAAATTTAGACTGTTACGTTAATCACCCTCACAATTAAATGATTTTCTTTCATGATTTTCGTGTAATAAATATAAAAAACGCACTGTTTTTAGTAGCTTAACTCTTTGATTAGTTGGATACCGAGCTAAGTTCAACTTGGTATTAGAGCAATATGGTCAAACAATTGAATCCCTACGAAATATGTGGTCCAATCTTCATATTCTTAGCTGGCAACATATTGTTGCTCCTTTTGTTTAGACATTATAAACCACAATATGTTTAGAATTATACTTTGGCATCATTTTGTTACAGCGAATAGTTGACTTGTTTTTGCGTTGCCGGGCTCATACAACTTGACTGTGCTTCTCTTATCGGTCCTTATTGGTGGTTATAATTCCTTTTGTTTGAAGTGTGTTGTTTTTTTCCCTTCGTTTTCTATTTTTGTATAAATGAAACTTTACAACTACCGGATAGGTTTTAGATAGATAAAACATATTTTGAGTACGTATTTTTTGCAATTTGCTCCCACAAAGTGGGGTATGGGTACAGGGTTTTCTTATTCACTACTTACTTTAAAACCTATATTTCAAGGTAAAAATGATACATGTGTTAAGGAATACTGTGTCCATGCTACAAAAACTTATTAGCTTATAATATTTTAAATTACCAGCAAATGATGATATTATATTTTTCGGTCAATAAACCTTTTATTATAAAGGTAAAAAAAAAAAGAGCTTAATATCATTAGTTAATATCCTAAATGGCTAAACTTATTACCATTTTCTCACCTACATTTTCCATTATTTCACCTATTTTTTTTTCTTATTTTCTCTTCCAACTTTATATTTTCCTTTCTTTCTCCTTGTTCGTGCCCATTTGCAAAGTAGCAAGAATACATAAACTAGAATGATGATGTAAGGAAAATTTAACTTCTTTTTTCTTTTTTTTAATATTTTCATAGTTTTTACTAGAAGTTCCATAAAATTTTGCAAATAAAGAACTTGTAATATCATAAAAAAAAAAAATAACAAGTATTACCGGGCATCTCATAGTTATAGATTTTATAAAGTATATGTTTTGGGGTGCTAATGTTGGTTTCAATATCAAATTTGGAATTTATATCTTACATGATAGAATACAGATAGAATCTCTTAATCCCTACTCACTCTTAATAGATATAAATGATTTTTATTTATAGGCTAGAAAAGGCTAAGTTGTAATCGGCCATTGGTGATGATGGTTATCGACTATGAGAAATGACAATGAAATATGAGGGAAAATATTTCTTTTTTCCTTTTAAAAGAAATTGTAGAAACCATTTTTACCGTTTTCCTTTGGCTTTGCTATGATGATTAACTATCAACAATGCCCAACCGCTGCTATCTTCTTATCCCATCATTACTTGCCAATTAATACTACTAGTATACAAACTTTCTTGATTTAAAATCTCAATATTTAGTGATCCTAAAGTTGTATTATAGTGAATGTCGAAACAAATTCGAAAATAAATGGCACACACTAAATTTTCTTTCTAGTTAATTAATTAAGCATGTCGTGATTTTTTTATATATTGCCTCCATTCATGCAATTAGACCGATCTATAAGTTTGGCCGACTTGTTCATTGTATTTGTGTAAGTATCTTTCGTGTAAATATGAGTTCTTTTTGGGCAGATGAAAAAGATCTATAGCGATGATACGGTATAGAAAGTCTTGCATCACTTGCTTCTGGACAATCTTTTGGGGAAAGAGAGTCTCAGGAAGGTACGGATCTGGTCGTTTACTTCCTGCTTCTTGCTAGCCATTGAAATCTCTCTCTTCTATCTTGAGTGTATTATCGTTATGAAGGGAACTCGTAATGGCATTTCAGGGCATTTGTTAAAAAATCAAATCAAGAAAATATTTTATCTCTTTATGTATTTGTTCTTCTCTTGATTATGCAAAGTTTCTTTTTAGTTATTAGCAAGGGTCTTGGCAGAATAAATCAACTTTGTTGGTAGGTTTTTATCTACTTTTATTTTGATTAAGTTGCTTGTTTCTTCGAATTCAATACAAATTACATGCAATAGAAACGTTAAATTCCACAAAACTTATAGAACGTGATGCCTTTTATGATAAAAGAAACGATGATTAGATTATCCAAATTCTAATTTCAGTCCGTCCCGCTAATTGTCCTCACAATTAAATGATTTTCTTTCGAGATTTTTGAGTAACAAGTATAAAAACTGCACCGTTTTTAATTGCTTTACTCTTTGATTAATTGGATACCGAGCTAAGTTCAACTTGGTATTAGAGCAATATGGTCAAACAGTTGAATCCCTACGAAATTTGTGGTCCAATCTTCACAGCGTCATTCATATTCCTAGCCGGCAAGATTGTTGTTATGTCGAGTAATAACATTATAAACCACAATATGTTTAGAATTATACTTTGGCATCGGTTTGTTAGAGCTAAAGGTTGACTTGTTTTTGTATTGCTGGGCTAATACAATTTGACTGTGCTTTTCTTATAGGTCCTCGATTGGCATCAGTTCGTTTTCAATTTTTTTTATAAACCAAACTTCACAACTACTGATTATTGTTGCAGTTATATGAAAGGTTAGAAATATCAGGAGTCATCGACTAACCTTGTTGTATAGGGTATTTATCTATATCATATTCGCTTGGATATGTTTTAAATGGATATGATATGTTTAGGGTATAAAATTTTGGAACTTGCTTCCATAAAGTGGGGTATAGATTTGTAGGTCTTTATATCTTATACTCGCTATGGAAGCAGTATTTCAAGAGAAATAGGATACACGTTTTAGGACAACTTATATTCAGGCCATAAAAACTTATTATATAATATTATTATTAAATTAACAATAAAAGATAATATTATATTTTCGACCAATAAATGTTTTATTAAAAAGATAAAAAGAGCTCAATACCATTAATCAATAATCCTAAATGTCTAAACCTAATACCCTTTTTCTCACTTTAAGTTTTCCATCATTTCCTTTGGCTTTCCTTATTTCCCCCTCTAACTTTATACTTTTGCATTCTTTCTCCTTATTCTTGCCCATTTGCTAAGTAGTAAACTAGATTGATGATGGTAGGAATTTTCTTTTTTTTTTTTTTTAAATTTTATAGGTTTTACTACAAGTTTTATAAATTTTCATATAAAAAACCTGTAATATCACATGTCTATTACTTTTTTTATATCACATTAACTTGAATTATAAGAAGAATGACAAAATTAACATGTACCATAGTATCCTCATTCCTATAGATTGTATAAGATATAGGTTATGTGGTGTTATAAGGTAAGTTTCAACATCACATATACATTGCTTTTTCAAATATTATATAAACTTAAAATTTATAGAAAGAAAGACAAAATCAACAAGTATCACATGGTACCCCATACCTAGAGATTTTATCAAGTGTAAGTTTTGGAGTGCTATAGGTTGCGTTTCGATTCTAAATATAGGATTATATACTTTCTGAGGTAAGATATAGGTAGTCTCCTATCTTATCTACCTTATGTTCGCTTACTCTTAATAGATATAAGTAACTTTTATTTATAAGTTGGAAAACGCTATAGTGGTAATCAGCCATTGGTGATGATGGCTATCTGCTATGAGAAATGATAATGAAATATAAGGAAAAATATTTCTTTCTTCTTTGTTAAAGAAATTGTAGATACCCATTTTACCATTTTCCCTGGCCTTTAATATGATGATTAACTATGAATATTGGCCGACGACTGCCATTTTCTCATCCCATTATTACTTGCCAGTAAAAACTACTAGTATATAAACATTTTTTATTTATAGTGGCAATATATAATAATCCTAAAGTTAGTATTATAACGTGTGTGGAAAGAAATATGAAAATTAAAGGCGCAAACTAAATTTTTCTTTTTAGTTAATAATTGAGCATGTTGTGATTTTACTATTTATTGTCTCATTCATGTAATTAAACCAATTTATAAGTTTGCCTGACTTGTTCATTATGTTTGTGTAAGTATCTTTCTGGTAAATATGAGGTCGAACATTTCCTCATTTGAGTTCTTTTTGGGCAGATGAAAAAGATCTATGGCGATGATATGGTATAGAAAGTCTTGAATCACTTGCTTCTAAACAGTCTTTTGGGGAATGAAAGTCTTTGAAAGGTATGTATCTAGTTGTTTACATCTTGATTCTTGCTAGCCATTGAAATCTTTCTCTTGTATCTATAGTGTGTTATTGTTATGAAGGAAACTCGTAATGGCATTTCTTAAAAAGTCAAATCAAGAAAATCTTTTATCTTTTTATGCATCTATTTATTTTCTAGATTATGCAAAGTCTCCTTTTAGTCATTAGCAAGTATATTGGCAAGTATTTTGAGAGTATTCGTTAAGAGGATTTTATTATAAATTTTCAAACTCTTTTAGGTTCTATAAATATATTTTAGTGGATATTAACAGTATGCTTGGGAAAAGGGAAAGAATTAGGAAGAATTGAAAGTGGGAGGAAAGAATTAAAGAGGAAAAAAAGTGGGGGGAAAAAATATCAATTCCGTTGTTTGGATAAGGAAGACGATAAATGATCATATTATATTTTTTGGCTAATAAATGTTTTCTTTAAAAGGGAAAAAAACCTAATACCATAACTTAATTATTCTAAATGGCTAAACCTAATGCCATCTTTTTGCTTCATGTTTCCGTTGTTTCACTTATTCTTCATCTTTACATTTCCATTCTTTCCCTTTTCTATTTTTTCCCCTATTTGCTAAGTAGTAAGATCATATAAACTTAAATGATAATGGCAATAAAAATTACTCTTTTTCTTTTTCTAATTTCATAGATTTTATTAGAAGTTCCATAAGTTTCCATTTAAAGAATCTATAATATCACATATATATCGTTTCTTTAGTATCACTTTAACTTGAAATTTATAGAAAGAAAAATAAAATTTACAAATTCCACAAGATATCTTATACCATATACGTTTTTAAAAGCTATAGTTTCAGGTTAGTTATAGGATGCAATAGGGTAAGTTTCAGTTTTAAGATTTGAAAATCTATACCCTATAGATAAGGTATGGATAGAATCTTATGCCTACCCATATTATACTCGCTTATCCTAATAGATACAAATGACTTTTATCATACAGTTGTAGTCATCCTTTGGTTATGCTTATTGACCATGAGAAATGATAATGAAATATGAGGGAAAATATTTCTTTCTTAAAAAAAAAAAAAAATGTAGAAACTGCTTTTGCCATCTTCCCTTAGCTTTACTATGATGATTAATCATTAAC
Organism: Lumnitzera littorea; assembly: GCA_024138015.1. Classification (NCBI taxonomy): domain Eukaryota; kingdom Viridiplantae; phylum Streptophyta; class Magnoliopsida; order Myrtales; family Combretaceae; genus Lumnitzera; species Lumnitzera littorea. Next base: position 2,473,467 of record JAMXBB010000007.1, on the reverse strand, counting down.
ATTGGCCAATAGTTGCTATCTTCTTATCCCATCATTACTTGCCAATAGGCCACTAGTATATAGACTTTCTTGATTTACGATGGTAATATTTAGTAATCCTAAAGTTAGTATTATAACGAATGTGTTATACAGGCGGAACAATTAAGGTTTTTAGAAAGAAAGGAAGGAAGCTTAGATGAAGAAAAGACAAACTCAAGATAGAAAAGTGAAGTTCAATTTTGAAAAGAAGACACTAGTTGATTCTAAAGCATTTGTTGGTAATGAGAAGCTAGGCTAAGAGGCCCCAGGGCCTAAAGGCTAGTGATTATATAGATTGGTTTGATATAACAAGAGGCCATGTATATAATATTACCTGGCACACTTCACATGTTAGGAAGACATAGGGAATTTTCTTTTGATTCACTAAGATATACGTACATGGTTGTAATTGAAATTGGTGAATGGCACATAAGCATATTGATAGAATATTTTTATCCACATCCATAGGGAGGCTACATCTATATATTAATACATCTACCATGTATAGAAAAATTATGAGAAAATTACAAAAAGAACTTATTCCTCTTAATTGTGTCTTGTGAATGTCTGTTTCTGTGTGAATTTGTGTGTGCTATTTGGTGTATCGTGTTTACTTTTAATTTAGCTTGCCATAACTGGTATTTGAGTAGGTTGTAGAGGAAAGATGACCACCGATGACTCCTCCTTGGATGAACAGCACAAGGCCATTGTTGCAGAAAGCCTTAAGCCTATTATAGAGAGCATGCGATGGTTGCAAGAATGCTTGGACAAGACAAACATGTTCGTAATTGAGCTACGAGTGTAGTAACTTGTGGACTTGGTTGCACTGCTTCTTCAACTCCTCAAATGGGTAAAACACCTGTAACAAAAGATGTGTACAAGTTAGCCCATGTATTGTTTGCTCTTACGCAATTGCCCCTACAAACACATTTGCTTAGGATTGAATTCCCAATATTTGATGGTAAGGGCATTAAAGATTGGTTATACAAGGTAGAATGGTATTTTGAGTTAGATAAGATGCTCAATGATTGGATGGTTCGAATGGTCTCAATGCATTTGGATGGGATAGTACATAAGTGGTGTCATCACTATGTATAGAAGTATCAACAACTCGTAAGAGTTAAGTTGGCGTGACTTGGCAATTGTCATGCTACAAAGATTTAGGGGAAAGGCCTATGAAGACCCAGTAATTGAGTTAAACGAATTAGTTTAGACCGATACTCTTCAATAGTATCTAGAAGAATTTGAATACCTTACCATCTTAGTATAACTTCCTGAACCCCCTCTTGTAAGTTTTTTTTTCAGCAGACTTGATCCTACCATTCAATATACAGTTTGCTTGTTTAAACCTAATACCTTACAAGATGCCTTTACACTGGCCAAGCTTCAGGAGGCCAATCTCCTTTTATCTAACTAACCATTGAAATGCACAAAAAACATGGCTACTAACCTTGTATACATACCTCTATCCAAACTAAGGCCAAATATTACCTATACACATCCTTGGTGCCCAATAACTACAACCAGTACCCTTTAGAAGCTCTAAACCATCTGCATCCAAAACACATCATCGAATACCTAGAAAATTACTAGACTATTCACTCTTGAAGAATTAGATGAAAAAAGAAGGAAAAAGATTTGTTTTTGGTGCTAGTGGTAGAAGATGAGTTAGGAATAGAACCTAAAATTGAAGAGCCAGAGCTTGTGGACCAACTGGAGGAAGAGTTATCTAAGCTTACGCTTTGTTCCGTAAAGGGAGACTTATTGAAGGATAATGGATGCATGAGAGTTGTCGAGTATTATAAGAAAAGGAAACTGAATATTCTCATTGACTTTGGCAATCATTAAATTTCATCGATGATAGATTAATTAGGAGAGTACATTGTGCATGGACTGTTGTAGCCCTAATCAAGGTAACCCTTGTAGATCGTACCAATATGTTTAGCAAGGCTAAAATTGAAGAATTTACCTTGTCAATGCAAGGAGTAGAATATGTAGCTGAGGTTCACTTGTTGCTACCTTTCGAGTGTAACCATCTCCTTGGCCGCCCTGACTTGCTTAGTTAGGCATAGTCAAGTGGAATTTCCAACAGCTGGAGATGGAATTTAACTAAAGACATCAGTGCTACAAACTTAAGTCTAAACTTGAAAGTTTGCAGGAAATTGAAGGTAACACATTGTCTAAATTATTAGTTGGAGAAAGCAAAGTAGACATTCAATGTTGGGTTATTTTGGGAAAGGGATTACATGAAGAAAAAAGTAATAAGGAACATTTAACCACTGAATTTGTGGATCTATTGGAGGAGCATTATGATTGATTTGAGGAGCTAGTAGGTTTACTGCCTATTAGGGAATTTGACCATAACATTCGTTTGCAAGAAGGAATAAAACCGGTTAATATATGCCCTTATTAGTATTCTGCTGTATAGAAAAATATTTTAGAGTCAATGATAAAAGAATTGCTGGAAAGTGGGGTGATACGCCTTAGGCATAGTTCATCCGCATCACCAGTTGTATTAGTGATGCGGATGAGCATTGATTATAGAGAGTTAAACCACTATACAATGAAGGATAGGTTTCCAATTCCTAATATTGAGGATTTATTCGACGAATTAAGTGGAGCAAGTTGGTTTTCTAAGTTGGACTTGTGCTTCGAATTTCACTAAATCCATGTATATCTTAAAGACATTTATAAAACAATGTTCTAGACTCATAAAGTACATTATGAAGATGTGGTGATAGCCTTCGAGTTGACAAATGCACCATGTACTTTTCAAGGCCTTATGAATAATATTTTTAAGGATTTATTGAGGAAACATGTATTGGTATTTTTTGATGATATACTTGTTTACAGTGAAACGGTGGTTAGACATGTAAGACACTTGTAGGAAGTGTTTGAAATATTGAGGAAAGAACAACTGCCTAAAGAGGAGTAAATGTGCTTTTGGTACTACACAAATTGAATACCTATGATACATCATAGACAATAAGGAGGTCACTACTAACCTTAAAGAAGTAGAAGCGGTTGTCAAGTGGCCTACCCTTATGACCTTGAAGGAATTGAGGGGGTTCCTTAGTTTAGAAGGCTATTACCACCATTTTATTAAGGATTATGGAGTTATTCTGAGGTTGCTCACTTTACGGTTGAAAAAGGGCAATTATGAGTGGAATCTTAAAGTAGAAGCTACATTTAAGAAACTCAAAATAACACTTATTAGTGCGTTAGTCTTATGGCTTCTAGATTACACAAAGACCTTTATAATAAAAATCGATGCATGTGGGGGTAGGATAGGGGCTATTTTAATGCAAGAGCAACCCCTAATAACATATCTTAACAAGTCTCTATCTCCTAGATAGTCCAGACTCTCAACCCATGAAAAAGAGTTATTCGCCTTGGTTAATGCCGTTGATAAATGGAGACATTACCTTCTTGGTAGGTACTTTGTGGTTAAGCCAATCACTATCGCTTTTAAGTACATGCTAAAGCAAAGGTTGGTAACGACCAGCCAACAGAAATGGTTATCTGAGCTATTATGACTCGATTACAAAATCCAATATAAGAGAGAAAGGACTAATAATGTTGTTGATTCTTTATCAAGGATCAACATACAAGTCATGAAGCTCACTTTTGCTATGCTTGAACTGCTGAAGGAGATTAACAAAAGTTGGATGGAGCCAAATGGCTACCAAGGTATCCTTAAGAAACCAAGCAAGGGAGAAAGGAGTGAACATTTCACCCTAGAAGGAGGAATCTCAAGGAGCAAAGGCCGAATTATTGTAGGACCTCATAATGAATTAAGCAACGATTCACTACATGTTTTACATCTCCCATTTGAAGAAATACCATGGCCAACTTCTTGCCACCATCACAAATCCACTTGTCAATAGCAAAATGGAAGGGTTAATTCTAGAGAAAATACTTGACAAGAGAAAAGATGCATCAGATACAATGGTGCTTGTACAGTCGCTAGGATGACTAGTGATCAACGCAACGTGGGAGTATTCTACAAATCTGCAGATGCGATACCTTAATTTACCCTTGTGGACAAGGGATTTTGAAGGAGGAGGAGATGTTATACAAGCACAAAAATTAGGGTTTCTAGAAAGAAAGGAAGGAAGCCTTGATGAAGATAAGACAGAAACTCAAGATAGAATAGTGAAGTTCAGTTTTGAAAAGAAGACCGAAACATTTGTTAGTAATGAGGAGCTAGGCTAGAAGGCCTAAGGGCCCAAAGGCCAGTAATTAAGTAAACTGGTTTAATATAAAAAGAGGCCATTTGCACAATATTACCTGGCACACTTTGCACGTTAGGAAGACGCAAGGAGTTTTTTGTTGATTCACTGAGATACGCACACATGGTTGTAATCAAAATTGGTGAATGGCACATGGGCATATCACCAGAATATTCTTATGCACATCCATTGGGAGGCTGCATCTGTATATTAATACATCAGCCATGTGTAGAAAAATTATGAAAAAACTGCAAAAAGAACTTATTCCTCCCAATTGTGTCTGATCAATGTGTGAATTTGTGTGTGCTATTTAGTGTGTTGTGTTTATTTTTAATTTAGCCTGCCACAGAATGTAGAAAGAAATCCGAAAATCAAAGGCACACACTAAATTTTTCTTTCTAGTTAATAATTAAGCATGTCGTGATTTTATTTTTTACTGTCTCCATTCATGTAATTAAACCGATCTATAAGTTTGCTCGACTCGTTCATTGTGTTTCGTGCAAATATCTTTGTGGTAAATATGAGCTCGGACATTTCCTCATTTGCGTTCTTTTTGGGCAGATGAAAAGATCTATAGCGATGATATGGTATAGAAAGTCTTGCATCACTTGCTTCTAGACAATCTTTTGGTGGAAGAAAATCTCAAAAAGGTACAGATCTATTGAAATCTTTCTCTTGTATCTATTCAGTGTTATTGTTACGAAGGAAACTGGTAGAGGCGCTTCGGGGCATTTGTAAAAAAAATCAAATCAGGAAAATCTTCCATCTTTTTTATATATTTGTTTCTTTCTTGATTATGCAATTAATGTTAAACAGTACGATGGAATTTGTTTATAGCGTTCTGAGGACTCCCAATAACAGGATCCTATTATAAAATTTGAAACTCTTCTAGATATTTTAGTAAATTATACATCACATGCAACTGTTCTTGAAACTCAAGCTCATAAGTGAGATTTCAAATTTATTGGAAAATGCTCGACATCTACTCCAGTAGCTGGAGGCAAAACTTTGATCGAAACCTTTCAAATATGCTAAATATATTTTCGATGAACTTGTTTCTTGATGTCACTGACATAAACTTTAATGGTTGTGGTTAGATTTATTTTTAATATTTATCCCCATCTTCCATTTTCAAGTAAAATGTTACGCATATTTAGGTATTTATTTATTTATTTTTTTCTAGGCAACATGCAGTTGGCATTGAGAAGATATTCTTTTTTTTTTTTTTTTTTTTGGAAATCTTTTAACTAATGCTCATGACACCTGTTAATAGTTACCTTTTTTTAATTATGTTTTTTTTTTTAATTATTATTGTAGATTTCACTTTTTGATTTTTCTCAAACTACTTGCAGTAATCTGTCCTTTGTCACATTTGTCCATTTAATATGTAGACCGATTCTTTTGTACGCTCTCATGAAATAATGAGATATGCATTGTTTCTTCAGAGTATTCAAATAAGCATAACATAAATCTGTCAGCAGATACAGTAAGTTTGCACGAAAATAATTCTGGAACACCAAACATCTATTGAGTAGGTGCATTCGAATTATATAAATATACGTACTGTTTATATCGTAATACATCAACCAAAATCGAAGAGAATTTGTTGTCAAATATTTTATTTTGCATCAAAAGAGAAGACTACGTTATATAAGTTGATATAAGCAAATACATAAAAAAGAGAAAAAATAAAAATCAAATACAAATTTTCTAGTGGTGAATGAGGCGGTAAAGTTTTCTTTCTTTTTTTGGCGCCAGCTGCTTTTCAATTTTGGGAATGGGAGATTCAGATCTGGTGGTAAAGATTGAAGTTGGCTATAGATGTGAATTCTCCCGAAATCAATTATACAATCTCAAAGGATAAATTTTGTTGCACAATTACTATTCTTAAAACTTGTGGACTGTAGAATTGCTGTTGTGCTAAGTGTCATGCTTCTCTTTAATGCTTTAAGTTGGTCGGGATATGATCCCCTGATGGCTTCTTCCTCCTCCAGTATGGGCTCTTATTCTACTGGCATCCACCCTAATGCTTCCAAGTCTTGGCATTTTAGTAGTTCCTCCATTTTTCTGTCTTCTGGGAGCTCTTATAAGGCAAGTTTTTTCGCGTCAAAGTAGTCTTTGTCATGGAATAGGAGCCATATTCCGGTTAATTTGTTGTTAACGTATTTCTGACTTATGATCGATCGTTTGGAGGTTGAATGTAGTTAATTTGCTTTGGCAGTTGATGTTTGGTCTTATGTTGTTCTTTGCAGAGCTAGTGTTCACGTGATGTAATCTCTCCCACCATTTTCTGTTGATTAGTCTTTCTATCATCAATGCATTGAGCGAGAACAAGCTTTTCTTTTCTTTTTATCCAAGTTGTGAACAGGTTTCAACCAAAATCTCGGCTTGTCGTCCTACTTGGCTGACATTGTCGCCCTGGTAGACGATTTAGGAGATTATTGATGTAATTTAGTAGTACTTGTTTTAAGCAGACTTACGTTTTTAAACGTGCATCATGTGTAGGAATAATTTTCCTGGATTTGCACTTGGAAGAAACATACATCCTTTATATGCACTACATGTCAACACCATTGTTATAGGGAGAGTCGCGACATCCTCTATTTGCACCACATCGTATATTGTTTATCTTCTGTTGCAGTCCTTATATCCTCCACACCTTCCACTGTTTACCAAATTTGGTGTAAATGGTCGCGTTGGAGTAGAATCGCACACCAAGTCATCCGTTGCATCTTCTAATTCCACCAGACCAAGTGATGATGAGCATATTTTGCCTGTTATTCCTATGAAAGTGTGGTTATTTTTATAGCTTTCGCAACGAACGCAAACGATTTGCTCAATTGGGATTTTTAATATGGAAGAGTTGCAAAATAACAGGCATGACAAGAGAATACTCTTAAGAATTAGAGGATAAAATGTATTCGACCGTGCACGCGTTTTCTACTCCAAGCGACCATCTTAGTGGTCATCAGAGTTGATTGTTAGGAGGAGGACATAGAGACTGGTAGGATTCATACATCATCACTTGCTAAAAGGTGTGCTGAACAGTCGAGCACTTTGTTGAAATGAATTCAAGCTTGGATATGTCCATCCTGTGAGGATACTCTGTGTAATCATTGGGTTTTGCATCACTTTGTGAGCAAACCTCATGTTTTTCTTGGAAGAAGACATATTTTTAGGGTACACTTGTCAAGATTGGATGAATAGAGGTGGTTTACATGTTGTAAACCCTAGTTCCAAAAGAGTATCCAACTTACCCATGACTGGCTTATCATTTGATACTTATGGCACGCATGGTTGATCTCATTTTGAAGTTTTTTGTACAAATACAAGTTGATTGCATTCAAACCTTAATATGATCGAGCCTAAGTTGAAACATATGTAAAATCTGAATTTCAGTATGTGGCCCCTAATCTCTATGAAGGTTCAACATGCTAGCATCATAGAATGGAAGAGCCTACTTACGCTGAAGAGGAGAAACCAACGATGCCAAGACAAAGATGCATCGGAACGTTTGCCTAAAAGAGGAGGTAAGATGCAATTAGGGACTCTTTATCACTAGCACTCAAAGCAATGTCGTCTAGTTTTGCAAAATGAAACTTAGTTTAAACATAACGTAGAATTGTAAGTTGAAGAATATATTTTGTCATAATTATTGTATAGCCTTTTAATAATTACATGCAAAAAGAAAAAAAATTGCAAATTTCCAAATATCTTATTGTGGCAACTTGGGCCATTTGAGACACATTGATTACCTAGGCATGGGGCATCGAAAATGGTTTGCATAGACACGATTTGTGAAAAGCACCATCACAAGAAGTGTGCAATTGTTTAAGCTTGTGGAGGCACAAATATCTCTTGGAGGGCAGTGTGAATATTGTTTCTCTTCTATTCTTCTAATTTTGGCTGCCTTGAAAATTTTGAAGTTCTTTGCTCGATCTTTCTCTTTTATTTGGATGCTTGAATAGCATTTCTTAGGTTTCATAAGTAATTAGAGGGAACATGGTTGTGCTGGCGGTTATCCGATATTATTTTATGTTGCTTGTTATTCTAGATTTATAAATTGGATGGAAAAGAGATCCTATATTGAATATCCAAGTTGTTTTCATATTATCGTATTTTTATCTATATTTTTTCTGTATATGTTTTGTGCCTTATCTTTGCTTGCTTGAATTTTTACTTTTCGAAAACCATCTACATGTATTTTATGTGTTTGGTTATTGTAGGTGATCCATGATTGTAAATTTTGTAGGTTAGGTGGAATAGAGATCCATTTTTGAAATTTAGGATCTTCTTAGATGATCTTTTTTTTTTTTTTTCGTTTGTATCTTATTTATATATATCATGTGTCTTATCTTTATCCATTTGAAATCCAACATTTGGGAAATCATCTATTTGTGTTTGATTTGTCGATTTCATTGATAAATTTACCCCTTTTTTATTTTAATCTTATTGTATTATGATGTAGATGTTGATGGGATAATAAAACTTGGTGAGAGAAATTTTGTATGCTTTTAAGAGAAAATGTTTGACAAACATATCTCTTCAATTGGAAAAAGAAAATTCACGTGTTTTTTCTTTTGTTATCTAAATAAGGAAAATGGTGAATAAATCTTTACTAAGGTTTTGTTAGGTATTCAGTTTCGCAAGAGGGATTTATGTGTAATTCTGCTTCATCTTTTCTTAACGTAATTTGCTTATACAAGTTAAAAACTAATGCCAAAAAGTTACAAATAGACAAAAAAAAAAAAAAAAAAAAAGTAAAAGTTGAACGAAAAGGTTAGTTGACGGCATAGAATAAGGTAGGTGTGGAATTGCAATAAAATAAAGAATTAATAACTGTTATTGTGTTTCTATGACCATTGGCTAGATTCTTAAAGATAAGATATGAAGTTATGTAGGAAAGGTCTAAAGAATAGATATTTCCCTGATGTTAAGATGGAATTGTAGTTGCTTATTTGGTAGTTATAGAAAGTCTGAAATAAAATTTAATTATGATTATACATGAGAGGAGTAAGGGAGGAAAATTGTCATTCTTTCCGATCCTTGTGAAGTGACTTGATATGCTGTTATATTTTAGTTCCTTTTGCTTTTGTTCAAAATTTAAGTAGTTCTTGTTGTGTCTTACCAAGCACAAGTTACGGTGGTTCTAAAACATTGTTTGTATATCCGTTAGGGTTTGGAGTCCAAGGTACTTTTGAGAGCACAATTTGAGAAATACAGCCAGCGTGTTTCTTTGTTCATTGTTTTTTATATGCTTTTTTTTTATTTTTTTATAAATCGACTATTTCAAAGGTTTTCCAATTTTTTTTTTTTTTTTGCTTTGTACAGTGATAAAAGTATTATTCCGCCTATTAGATCGTATAAAATTCTTCAGTTATGATTGTCTTTGAAAAGCTTTTATCCTGTTCTGGACTCATTTTTTAGTACCATTCGTGATATTGGATGTTTTATATAAATCCCAGTTTGCGTCATATGTTAGAGTTTTAGTATATAGACTTTTGTCTTTCTGGCCAATTATTCAGCAATTTTGGTTGTTAATTTTGCTTCTATACTTGTTATTAATGATTAGGATATCGTAGTTCACTAACCTGAACTTTGTTGATTTTATGCCTATCGATTATCGAGTATCCCTCAGGGTAAAATGTAGGGCTTTTGATTTATCCCTAATCCTTAATTTTGACTAATTGGCGCTCTGCTGCTGGTTGCCAATTGATGCATTCTTGCGTGGATTGAGTACCAAAATATAAATGTCTGAGGTTGTATCTCCTCCACCTGGAATTCAGTGTATTGGTAATATAATTCATTGGGCATGTTGCAAGGAGTACATCTATAATTGCCAATAGGAATGTAAATGAATCGAAATACTTGTGAAATACTTAGATCTCGGTTTATGTTAAGCTCGATTTGCTTTAAGCGCTATTTATAAGTGAGCTGAGTGTAAACTCAAAATAAAGCTTGTATATCTAAATGAACTGAGATCGAGCTTTTACTTAGATTCTCAAGTAGGCTTGTATATATTATTAATGAGCCAGCTTGCTAGTAGCATAAACTGGTGGGCCAATACATTATTTTAAAAATTGTATTTTATTAAATAATATAATATGTTAGTATAAGAACAACACTAATATAATTTAAAATCAATAAAAATGAAAATTTTGAATCAATTTTGTGTTTTAATTCAAACTCAAGCTTTAGCTTGAGTATGTTTAGGCTTGTTTATTTAAACAAGCTTAAGTTTAGGCTCCTTTACTTATACTAGTCAAACTCGAATTTTATTTTCTTAATGAGCTTAATTGCAAGATTGTAAATTATTGAGTTGGAGATTTGAAAAAAAAAAAAAAGGTTGAGTTAGAGAAAACTCAAGCTTAGTTGAAGTTTGATAATTTTTAACTTAATCGAGTTGGAGTGTAGCTTAGCTCATGTGAAGTTTAGAAACGATATCATATATACCTTTCACTTTTATTAGTGCTCTTTGATTGCAATTTTGCAACCATTTGACATTCTGTGATTACAACTTTCATGTGGAATTTATTCTCAGAAAATGACATAATAATGGCATTAGGCATAGGTGTAAGGTAGTTTGGCCCATACTTGAACCCAATCCGTCATATTGTGTCCATGGTCCTAACTTGAATAGCAAGTCATTACTAGACCCAGGAAGCAAACCAAATCTAGCCTCAGAGGAGTTGGTTTCAAACCAGTTCAGTGGCCTGTGAGCTGATTATTATTTTTTTTAATTAAATTTTTCTTGAATTCTTTTTTTTTTCTTTGATCATTGGTATTTTTTTTTAGATTCATGCCTTGAATCCATATATAAATATTAAAGATATAAATATCATGAACATACATTCTATAGTATAATAAACGTATTATGTTATGTATATATATATATATATATATATTAACATATTACATACATATCTTGCATATATTATACATATATATACGTATTATATATAAATGCACTATATATATATTAGTCACTTTTAGGTTTAAGTATATTATATATATGTACTATATAGTATATTAATGTCACTTTCGAGTCTAATTATATCATATATGTTATATATATATTATGTTGTATCAGTTATGAGTACATATATATATATAATATAATATAATATGTCCATTTTCCTTTTTCTTTGTCTTTTTTTTTTTCTCATCTTATTATCGAGCTCAAACTAGTAGGTTGGCTAGCTAATTCTAAGCCTACTAGTTCAGTGGTTTCTATAAGTAGAATTGCTTGAAGCCACTAGTCTAGGCGAGTCAATTGGCTATTTAAGTGTACCTAATCCGAGCTCAAATTGATTCATTGAATTAGTAGGTGGGTTTTAGGAATTAGCCCTAGTCTAGTCATTACCCAATCTCGAATTTGTTGGGTCCATTAGTTAAGGTTAGGTTAAGTCCTAGATTTATCGGGGTCCAAACTGGATCATTGATGCATACTTAAAAAAAATATGTAACAATAACCCATCTTACATTTTGTAGTTACTTTACCACGAATTAGCAACCTTGAGTGTTGAGTCACTCAACTTTGAGTAGTCACTATTTTGTGCATTCATATGGGTATATTACATGCCCATGTGTATGCATGTTTGTATATTTTCAAGCTCTGATTAATATGAATTCATAAATCTTTCCTACAAACTTCGTGTCTTGTATTGCTTTAATCACATTTGTACACGTAATGGTTATCTTACATAGCTTATACCTGAAAATAAATGAGATATTAATATATTTCATGCATTGTAAAAATTTTCAATTGCTCTATAGGATACATATTACAATATATATTAGCCTCTCTTTATGGTGCTAATTATATTATTTTTCTTAAAATTTCTAGATATTAAAACAGATGATTAGTTTGAAGCAAAATATAGGTGTCAAAGATCAAAGAAAGAAGAAAATGGAGATTATTTTGATGAAATCTTGATTCACTTCCATTGTTGTACAATATGTATAAACTTTGGTAGAATGTATGGAAAACATTTAAAAGTAAACATGCAAGATAATTACTTTTACTATATCTTTTTGTGGTGCTCCTTTTTGTACTGATTGGGTGTATGTGCCCATCATTCCTATCTACCATGAATTATCTCAATCTCCCTAATTTGATTATTACTTTCTTAAATATTTATACTACTCATGACAAACTTGACTATTGCTGAATTTCGTGCAAGTGATTAGAGTCTGAAGAGAAACAGATGCTATTGTAGAGAAAATTGGTGAAAGATGGGGGTATTAGATATTTGCACATTCTTAATACATGAAGTACAATAAAAAGTGATGGTGTTGTTCCTTAATACTTGCTGGTAGTTGATAAAGGTTTGCATGTATTGAGCTTGCAAAATGATGCACAATGAGGGAATGTCGGGGGGTTGTCCGATGTGGCTATTCTGATACTTAAGTCAGCAATGAGCTTTTGGTGGAATAAAAGACTTGATGCGCAAGGTTGGAATATAGAGTTTTCTAGGAGTTAGTAGTTGAAGATCAGTTGAAGAGGGAGATCTTCTCTTGAAAGCATAGGAGAGTAGAACTGCCATGTCCAACGTATCCCTGATATTTGGGATGTTGCTGTTTTATTCTTATCTTGTGAATTATGGCTGTTACAATGCTTCATGGGCCTGGGCCGTTCAGGTCTAAGGCCGAGGTTGTTATATCCTGAAGCGACAGAATTATAACAACCCTATAGTGCAAACTATTCTAAGATAGAAGTTGGTCTTATAATCGCTATCTTAGATCTGATCTACATAAGGTGTCCATGAGTAACCCGTTTTGAAGTAAACAGTTTGTAATTTTAAATAAATCATTTACTTAAGAAAATAAAAAAATATATATATACACTTAAATTCAGTTATTACAATTAATATTTATAACATTTCACCGTAATCTATTTCTTAGTTAATACATTATTTAGAAATAAAAAATTCTAAGATAAGAGCTTAGATTTTAAAAATATATGTTCTTTAAATATTTTTTCTCACTCTCTAAGATTTAGCAGTTGCTAGCTTCAAGGTAGTTGTAAGCTGTTTTTTAGCCAACACTTGTAACAACGTCTATAGGGATCTAAGCAACTATAACTCAATAAGTCGAGACGAAGGACTTAAAACTATACCATTAACACAAACAAGGTTATCACTTGATTTAATTGGATGCAATGCATAAACATACAAATGTCATCGTACGATGTTGTCCGATTTGTTGTGAGATTAGAGAAATTGTACCCGCTCTAATTTGGGTTGAGGAGTTATCGTTAATGTAACAGCTTATGACCAAATCCAAGCTTGTGCAATGGAGACACCACTCCTCTTGCAACTACCTTCGAATTATTGACTTCACTCTTGCCGTGACCTCTTTACCTATTACTTAGTTTAACTAAGGATGAAGAAAGGACCCATTATGTTATCTAGCGCTATTCTTTTCGAAGGGGTTGATATTTGACCGGAGAATTCTAGGTTTCCCCTAATGGATTGCTATGTAGGTTCGATTATGATTACGGGTTGTAAATTTGATTAAGTCCAATTTAGTGTAATCAATCATTTCATACAAATCATACAATACAAGTTAAGTAGCAAATCAAAAATCATATCATTAGCTCAGAACAAGTACAATCAAGTATAATTTCAAGCTTTCAAAATATAATACTGTATTAAGCCTAACTTACTTAGACTCCTCACTTACTCACTTGAGGTCCGACTCGCTTAGACCATCGCCGATTATTTCTATAACACAAATGTGGTTTCAGTTTTTCATATAATTATTATAAGTTCGTTTTATCTTATAATATTTATTATTATCTTTTGTTTAGAGTTTAATATACCTAATTATCTAGGTGTTAAGTCTTTTACAATTCTTCTTGAATAATGTTAAGTTCTGTTTCAATTTTCACGTTGATTTCTAAATTAGGTTTTTAATTCAGTTTTTGGTTGGAGATTGATATGTACACCTTAGGAAATAATTCCGATTCATAATGTGAAATTAATTGTATTATTTTCGGATATCCTAAATATCATTTTTAGTATCTAACTAGTGTTTTAGTTCGTGCGGTATACCCGAATCCTAATTTAATTACCGAATTTACCCCCGTTATAAGAAAATCTTATATTTTTCATATAATTATCTTAATTTAAGTTTCCTATCAAATTTATTGTATATTCCTATTATTATCATAATATCAATTCTAACCAATATTTTTCTAATTATTAATTTCTCATAATTATATATTACACTTTATCACCTAATGTGTACATTTTGCACACATTTAATATTCCCATCACTTCAAATATTATCTCCAACATCAAATAACATTCTAAATATCTAAATTCATCCAAAATTAGATTTTGAACCTAATTACCCTAAATTACCAATTTAACTCAAATTTCTCATTTTTTTACCTATTACATATTTACTACATAATATGCTAATAATTATATCTAACACTCCAAATGCTACAAATAGCATACTCCATCAGATTTTAATATCCTAAAATATATAATTGTGCATCAAATCAGTAATTACCCATTTAATTACTTAGTTAACCCTAAATTACACATTTTATGCATTATTTTAAGACCTAAAAATTATCTAAAAATTTTGAAAATTAATTTTTGAATACAGGCACCATTCTATATCACCTAAGAGTCTACACAAAAATTTTAGGCTCAAAACTACACTTCTAAGATCATTTATTTCTAATACTAAACATGTTTAGTTTTGTTCAATTTCTTAAGGGCCATGTATCACGGGACATATTTTCATCAAAATAATATTTTTTCTAAAAACTATATATAAAAATATTTTAGAATAATAAGTTTCATAATTTTATAATAATATTTAATATTTTTACAAATTTAAACAAAATTGGGTTGGAAATCGGACTCACCTGTGTGGGTGGCTCCAGCCGTCATGGCCTTGTCGGCTAGTCTAGGCACTATTACCACCGTGTGGTGGTGGTGGCCGTCCACTCCCAGGTGCTTGTTGGGTCTATGTTCTCCTTAGAAGCCCCAATTACATAATTTTTTTGTAAAATCTTAATTTCCTCTTAATTTCGCCTCTCTTTAATTTTCTACAATTTCAGACATTCAAAATGAGCTTCTGAAAAATTTGGGGTATTTATAGAGGTCTTAGGGAATTATTGTGCATTAATTTGATTAGACAATTATCTTATCTTCTTCCAATTTACCTTTCTTGTTGTTCTAATTTAATTGGCTAAATTTTTTCTTCTCTTCCCTAGCTGGCATGATCTAAATCTGGATCATTCCTTATTTTTTATGAATTTTCTTTATTTTTTCTTAATTAATTATTAATTTTATTTAATTATTTAGTATTATTTTAGCACATGTCGTATATTTTAAGTAAGTACGCGTATTTCTATCTATATGTAAATTCATATATAGTACAATAAATATTTCTAAATATCATTTAGTTTATTCTATGATTTTTAGTGTATATATAATTTATTTCTAGCGATTCGTTAGTTATCAGAATACATTTTACGTATTTTTGATAAATAACGAGTTATATATTTAAATTTTGAAATATTTTTATTCTTTTATTTTATTACTTATTTTCTTAAATTCGAACTTATAGAATCACTTTTACTAATATTTTTAACTTTATTTGATAATTTAAACTTTATCGAATCCTTTAACCGATCGCTCTAAACTTTAGGAGCCAAACTTTAGGTAGCTGATTGTGTGTTTTACAAAGGTTTATGGTGGGAGGCCTAAGTTAGTAAGGATTGGCAGGTCCAATTGAACCTAAAGGGTCCTTGCTTATAGAGTTCTGTCAATAGATGGTAATATTGATTGTTATGTATATTTTAATGTGAATATTTTCCTTGCATTACCAAATAATTTGAGTCCTTTACTCTCTTCGATTGTTAACCTCTGTACTTCGCTTGATAATAATCATCTATCTTGGTATTTTAGGATTTCAAGAAAAACAATACATATTGCATGACACTAATAGTGATGGTAATATGACTCATAGCATTACTTGTTAAGTTTTATAATATTTGATCAATGATAACATCATGAGGTTGCAACACTGTACATTTTTGTTATTTCATGATTTTACTTTGTAATTACTTTATATAAAGGTAGATGTACCACCTTATTTATTTTCAATATTGTATTTCCTTATAAAGCCGGTGTTCTTGTTTTCATGTTATTGTTAAAATAAATGAAAAAAAAAAATTGTTTGTTACTCAAATAAATGAATAAGATAATGGCACCTCCACCTTATTTATTTTCGGTACTTGTTTTTACCATAATAAATGAAGAAATTGTTTGTTGTTACACTTAAAATGAGAAAATACCAAATAATCAGTTGTTAATTTCCGTCTACAATGAAGTGTTGAATAGGACAGAGTTCTTGCAAAATACCTTGAGAATTGGGTACAGTTTCTAATTTTGCACATGACCTGCATGTTCTGGTCAGACGGTTAGTTTGGGGCTCTGTGGACATATCTAGTGAAATCTTTCCCATTCTGGAACTATATCATGATCCCAACACAAAATTTGTCATAACGTCCCGTTGGCTTCTTATAGATTTTTATATCGGAACTAGATCTCTTTGATTTATTTTTGATTTTATTTTTTCTTAATTCAACTTTAAAATGTTATAATAAATAATTAATAATTGAGATTATAAAAAAAATTGTTTCAAAATAATGTAATAAAATATTTAAAAATTTTAAATAATCTCAATAACTAATTTGTAAATTAAGAAAGTTGAAAAGAGGAAAAAAAAAAAAAAGAAAAACAGAAGAAGAAAGGATCCAAATAATAGCCATCCATAGCTGGCACGTGCATAAGTTGCAGGCCTCACGACTGCATCAGGGGAATAAGTTCTTTACTAATAAAGTTGGAGATGCTAGGTTAAGGAATTTTGAAAGAATACTATGTTGGTTGTGATTCACCATGTTAAATTAATATTTTCTTGGTGATTTAACGTCTCATTGTTGTATAAAAATATCAGGAAAAATCACAATAGAAAACTTTTTAAATTTTGATTTAGATGTAAATTAACTTTATAAACTTTTAAAGTGAGTTTTTTTATTTTTTAAATTTTCATAAATTAATAAATAACTTCTATAATTTATTTAAACTTTAATTTTGATATGTAAATATCTTTTATATTTTAATTTTAATACGTAAATACTCTCTAAATACTCTATAATTTAAGGGATCGTTTACATATTAAAATTAAAGTTTAAAAGTTATGATAATTATTTTATTAATTTATCAAAATTTAAGAGATAAAAAATTTCATTTTAAAAGTTTAAAAAGTTAATTTATATTTAAGTTAAAATTAACAATTTTTTTTTTTTTTTTGCATTTTCCCCAAAATATCAATCAAAATCATTAATTTTTTTTGTACCCTGACACGATACTAGGGTGGTCATCATTATTTATGAGCCTTGTCAACAGCCTTTATCAGTAACTATTGGGCCACCTTGTTCCTTCAGTTCAATTCGTCACTTATCGTCGTTCCATATTCGTGCCTTCATTGTCATTCAATTCAGGTTCGTTGTTCTGTTTAACTTTTTAAAGTACTTTTTCAAACCATGTCTTTCTCTTTTGAAAAGATTAGTTCCATATTTGTCGCAAGCTCGAGATTGATCTCCGGAACTATCGATAGAGTTGCACGGTTTAAAATGCTTAAAAGCCTTGAGATTCCATGAATCGACAATAAGGTTGGTGTTCCAGAAGGTTTGATACAGTAGAAAGCAATTAGATTAAGCTCTAAAGGAATGCTCAAATTCTGTTATGCAATAAGGAATTCAACGAATAATGGTGCCGGTTCTTGGACCCGTGAACCAAATAGTCTTTTTTTTTTTTTCCTTTTTTTCCCCTTTGCATATGAAATATTGAATGTGTCAAATTTTATTTACATATATAAAGTGTAATACATGTAGCACGTGCGATGACGGAGGGAGGCCGGAGGGCCGTGGAGTTCGACTGAGGTGTCTTCGGTTGTTATTGAGTCGAATAAAGGCGGCGAGCCTAGGGTTTTCAGATATGAGGAGCGCACTGGACGTGTAGGTTTTTTCTTGGGCAGATGTACGACGATGGTTCAACAATGGCGGGTAGCGGTGGATTTCAAGTTTTCAATTTGCTTGATTTGTGGAAAATGGATCCAAAGGTTTTGATTTTTATGCAGCCAGGAGTTCGAGAAGCACTGATGCCAATGATTTCCCCCAAGACGGTGTTTGTTGCGAGAAAAGTTACAAAGAAAGTAAAGTGTGGCGGTTGGCGAAGGTACGTAGAAACACCAATTGATTCGGATTATCTTTCATAGATTGATTCGATTTTACCAAAACCTAAAATCTGAAATCCTTGTTTGTTTGTTTCCCCACCACCACCCCCCCCCCCCCCCACCCCCCCTTTTTCCTTTTTTTTTTTATTAAAATTATGTCTTTTTAAAATAACTTTTTCTTGTATTATTAATTTAAATTGTTAATAATAACATCAACCGATTAAAGATGCCGTGTCCTCTATGTATGATTTATGCAAAAATTTCAATACACAGATCATGCATTTGTGTTAGTTCTTTGCAAAATACCCAAAACATGAGTCACTTTTTTTGTAATCAACCCAAATAATATATACCACTTTTTTTAATATAACATGTTTTAGTTTTATAGGTTTTGTTACAAGTTCTATATATAAGTTTTATATATTAAAAAATTTATAATATTATGTATAAATTATTTTCTTAATATCATATTAATTTGAAATTTGTAAGAAGATATTAAAAATTTGCAAATTACACACAGCACCTTGTACTCCTAGGCCCTATAAAGTATAGGTTCTAGAATAATTTTACGGTGTTTGTAAGGTAAAATTTGATACTTTATGGAGTATTATATGGACAAAGCCCTGTATTCTATCTGATATGTACCTGTGTATCCCTAAATAGCTTAAAGAAATTTAAGTTTTGATTCCAAATTACACATGATATCTTATACCCCTAGGCTCTGCAAAGTATAGGATTTAAAATGATTTTAGGGTGTCTCCAAGATAAGTTTTAGTTCTAAAATCTGGAAACTTAATATATGTGGATAAGGTTTTATATTTTGTCCAACATGGATCTGGTTATCCTTAAATAGCTTTAAAATTTAAGATTTTAATATTTACAATGCAATTAATATTAGTAAAATATCCCCATAGTACATACTTTACGGAAAGCTGTCATCGTAGAGTTGAAAACTTAACATTGAGTTAGTAACTCTGAAATAGATTTTGAATTTAAGACGGCAATGATATTGTCTATTTAAAAAAAAAAAAAAACCCTAAAAATCATCACGTAACACGATCGATACAAAGTTTAGTGCAATTACACCCAAAATCAAAGTGATGGCGGTTTATAGGAATCCTCAAGAATAGATTTAATTAGTTCTTAAGCTTAATCTAGTAGACGTATTTGAATATCTCACAAAATAATGAACATATGAATATGAATTTTATGGCATATATTGGGCCAGTCTGTGGACTGAAAGTAATAAATGGTCGACTTATGAGGCCAATGACCCAAACTAGTTGAACATGGGTTATAATACAAGTAGGGGGAGCCGAAGACGGTAAATGGGCTTATCTTCTCCTGACTATGGACCAAACCTGATGACCGTGGGCTATGTAGTGAAAGTTTTTGTCTTTATATCAAACTAACATGTGTAAGACAAGTCCATCTATGCATATATTCGTCCATATCACAACCTTAGATTATTTTATGCACTATTTAGTTGTTTGGATCTTGGGTGTAACTATAGAATAAATGGAGGTGTTGATATGCTCTTTTACATCTTGGGCATGATAGCATAGAGTCAAATACTCTAAAAAACTCATCAAACCAAACTAGTTAAGGTTTAATTTGGTTGAAGAATCTTCTCGTGGGCACACGCTCAACTATTGATAATATTCGAATATAGTATTGTTAAACTCAAATCGAAATATTAACTCGAGAATGAAAAGAGGTTACCGGTTAAATTGGTTTCATGAAATGGTTAAGTCGAACCAACTTAGATCGAGTAGGTCAACTTAAATTTGATAACACTATTTGAATTAAAGTGAAGTAACTTAGGACCTACTTTGATCAATATACACCATATATATATATATATATGTAAAATATATAAAGCATATTAATCCTTACGTCTGGTGAAATTTTAAGGCAGGGTGAATCTACTTATCTTATGTTATTGATGGAGTTGCATGGATGTAATGTTTAAAGCCTTGAGTTTCCATGAATTGCACTCATTATGCTGTCAAATTGACAATAAACTTGGTGTTCCAGAAGGTTCTATACAATTAACCTAAAGAGATTCATTGAGCTCAAATTGAATTCCAATTCCTTAAGAATGGTGTAATTACTTTTACATTGTTCACTTAGTAAAAAATCAATATAAGAAATAGACCCATAACATAACCTCAATAATTAAATTACCCTTATCTTCTTTCTTAGTCGCAAGTCACCCGTAAAAAAACAACCTAAGATATGTTCTTCCAGCATGGGAGGTACTTATACTTTTAAAGCGTCGAATTCATCAATAAAGAATTTCGTAGTAGATTGTTGCTTAAGAATAGTCAATTGAACAAACGGATTGCAAGCATCTCTACTGGCATATCTAGTCATGAGTTCTCCGACCAGCATCTCCCATGTTAGATGTGGATTCTGTTGTCGAATGGCATTCATCCACGAGAACATTTTATCTTTGCATGTAGACACACACAATGGACACCTTCTTTCGACGGAATGCAATTTCATTTGACAAACTCCTCTGCTTGAGCAATCCAATTCAAAGAATCATTTTGCGTTGGAATAAGGAAGATAGTCGACAATCCTCCTCAAGATCCATCTCATCATTTGTTACTCGCGAAGGGTCTCCTTGATTCCAATTCAAGGAATCATTTGTTACATTAGATAAGGCATGAGTGTGACGTCTTCATATTTTACTTTAAAATCTTGTGGCCTTTATGTGGTATATGATGGGTATCGGAACAAAAGTACAAGAAGCAGTACCTTAGGGAGTAGTATGTGGATAAGATTTCATATATTCTTTTTACTCTATATCAGCTCACCCCTAAATAGCTTAAAGGAGAAAAATTAATTTTATAATGCAAGTAATGTTTGTAAAACGTTTTCATGGTACATACTTTATGGAAAGCTACCGTTGTAGAGTTGAAAACTTAAAATTGTGTTAGTGACTTTGAAATAGATTTTCAATATAAGAAGGCAATGATATTTATATATAAAAATAAACCCTAAAAATTATCATGTAACTCGATAAACAAAAACTTTAGTGCAGTTACACCCAAAATCAAATTAAGTGATGGTGATTTTTACAAAGCCTTAAGAGTAGATTTATTTAGTTATTAATCTTGATCTTAGATAGTTCTTAAGCTTAATCTAGTAGACGTATTTGAATATCATGCAGAATAACGAACATTTCAATATGAATTTTACAGCATTCAAGCAATAATTGGAAAAAAAAAAAAAAAAAAAAACTATACTAAGTGGAAACTACCATCAATTATTTCATTTAATATTCATAATATATATAGTCGGAGTATTGGGCTTATATTGGGCCAGTCTGCAGACTGAAATTAATAAATGGTCGATTTATAAGGCCAATAAGGCATGCATTGCATACCCAAACTAGTTGAAAATGAGCCATAAAACAATTAGGGTTTGCCAACGACAAAGACGGTGGATGGGCTTATCTCTTACTGACTATGGACCAAGGGCTATGTAGTGAAAGTTTTGTCTGTCTAAACATGTGTAAATCAAGTCTATCTATGCATATATTCGTCCATATCACAAGCTCAAATTATTATATATGTAATATTTACTTGTTTAGACACTGGGAGCAACTATAGAATGAGTGGAGGTGTTGGTATACTCTAATACATCTTGGGCATGATAACATAGAGTCATATACTCTAAGAACTCACTAAACCAAAGTTATTAAGGTTTAAATTAGGCTCAAGAAACTACTTGCAAGCTTAAGCTCGACTATTGATAATATTCGAAACTAGTATCGGTAAACTCAGATTGGAAGTTTGACTTAGAAATGAGAAGGGAAGTATCGAGAGAGTCAATTGAGATTGAATTGGAATTGAACCAGAGTCAATAAAATGGTTATAATATTATTTGTATTAATTTATGAAATAAGAAAAAAAATTGCCTATATCCTTAAGAATTGAAAGTTAAGGGTTTTATATAATTTATTTATATTTTATTTTTCTTTAATCTATATTTATTTTTTTTAGCAAATTGACATATTTCTTACAAAATAAAAAAAAAAGATAATATATTTTATCCCAAAAAACCTAGTGGATTTTCATAAGAATGAAGATAGATCAATTGAGTTAATTAGATTGAACTAAGATTACTATTAATAAAGATCAAAGAATGATTCGAACCAATTTTATGAAGAAGTTAAATCGTATCAGGTTAGATCAAACAGATCAATTTGGATTTAACAAAAATTTAAGGTATAAAAGAGAAAAATGTATAAGACCAATTTGTTTAGCAAAATTTTAAGGCGGAGTGAACTTATATATCTCATGTCGTGTTGTAATTTTAGTATGCTGATGCATAAAAATGAAAGATTATCACTTTGTATATATCATTTTTAGGTGTTATGTAAATATATAAAAGAACCAATAAAAACCATAAATACACCTTGTTACTTATATTATATTTATCAAACCACAATATCACCACCATATCATCACCTTACCATAATGATACCATTACCAATTTACCATTACCACGACTTCATTGCACTATCATAATAACAATGCCATCACTATGACCATCATTCATCGCTATAATTTTTCTATCACCTTTGCATCATAACACTACTATTGTGATTGATGGCATCATCATATCAATAGTGTTACCGCTGTATTACTATTACATAGTGATAATGGTGGTAGTACAACGATGATAGAGTAATATAATGGTGATGTTGGTGATGATATAATAGATAATTTGAAAACCAAATAATTTGCGATGTATTTTGAGAAAGAGATGTCATTCTAAACAAGGCTTTTTATCTTATACCTTGCAAATCAATGAGACACAATTTTGTACCCGTTTCAACTGTGTTGGATTATTCTATTAATCAAGGACAGTTCAAAAAAAAAAAAAAAGGAGGAGGAACAAGCGCATAGTGTGAGGTTTGATGATTAAACTTCAAAATAAAGGTGGATATGGTTTTATCCGATTCACTTTAGCATTCCATCGAAATTTAACTATAAAATAATGACTTTGATTTGGTATAGATAGCAGAATTGCAAACCTTGAATTTGAAATTGTATTTTTCAACTTTAGTGGAAAAAATTATCTTCAATAAATGGCTGTACAGTTGACGGTGTGGTCCCTTTGTTCATTACAACTTGCTCCTGGTTGATTACGGGGTCTTCTAACACTACACCATTTTCTTTTCTTTTGGCCTCACTTGGCCATTCTAAATCACTTGTGCTCGTTCAAAACTAAAGATTTTTCGTTTTCAAAATTAATTTAGAGATAACGATTCGAAACTAATTTGAATAATCAATTATAGCTTTGTGAATTTGATTTTATACTCGTTTCACTAATCCTTAATTCAAATTGTTAAAAAAAAAAAAGGGTTTTTTATTGGATTTGATTTGATTTTAATTTCGGTTTGATTTGGTTAATTTCAAACTATTTTTTCCCATCCCAACCTCAAAATTCTTCGTCTTTGTGTAGCGCTATGTTAGTTGGCTTTGTCACGCAAGAAAAGTGAGATTTCGGATTGCTTATCACGTAAACCGAACCCGAATATGAAATTGAGTAGACATGACTTTGTATTCGAGATCTTGGTCTCCTCGCAAGGAACATATAATATAACTACTCTAATGTTAATTTCGATTCACACTCATCCAATCATAGTATACTCAATCATTATAAACTACAACGGAAAAAGTTCGGGCAACACATAGTCTCTTCTAGTGTAAACTTTTCCATTCTTAATCCATGCTAACTTGGCCAAGGGGTAAAAAGAAAAAAAATTCCATGCTAATTTTATTACTTTTTTTTTTTTTTCCTTTTCTGTTTTTAGTGGACGCTACATTCACGGTACAATACGCGTGTGAAATTAAAAGTATCCAGAAATGAAAATGATCACTAGTAAGTACACCAATTTTAATCCCAGGAAAAACAAATCGATTGTATATTTTTATGATAATTTTATTTAAAAATTTTTTAAACCAAACGAAACGGTTTTATGAAAAACATAATAATATTTAAGGATGAGTAGATAACCTTATTGTATAAAATAATTGCTTAGATCTTACTCTATCAGGTAGGTTCTGGATGGGCAATTAAAGTCACGGAATAGGTTCTAAGTAATAATTTCTCAAAGCCCATTCTTATGGAGTATGATACAAATAAAAAGTTAGAATATTCTGTACTTACTTTATAAGTTGAAGCATAAAGGGCACAAGTTTTATAGTTCCACACAATAATAATAATTAAATAAAATTAATAAATAATACTATTTTATTAAAATAAAGCAAAACCCAACTTATTGAAGACACTAAACTAAATTCTTATTACTATCTTCCCTTCCATCTTCGCTTTTAGTCTTTGCTCAATTGTTATCTTTGTTTTATTTTTTAACTCCTTCCTTTGCTAAATTCATCATCTAATAAAGTTCAAAAAAGAGAATCTGAGTTCTTAATTGTTTTTTATAGTGAAATGTTTTTTTCTTTTTTCTTTTTTTTTTTATGTTTGACAAAAGATTTGATATTATTATTAAAACGAAATATGATTTTCTTCAACTATAGGGAGATCGTTTTATTTATGCATGTATCCTTGAAGAAGAAAAATATTTTAATTTGAATTTAAGTTTTGTTCCGTTTTTTATGATATGTCTTTATTTTCTCATGCTTAATTGTTTGATCTTATATTATTGTTATATTCATAATTATTGAATTATATAATTTTATGAATCTTTTATTCAAATTTTAATAAACTTGTAAATCTTGTGTTAGGTACAATGTTTGCTATTATTTTTTAAAACGGTATGGTTATCCCTTAAATATTTGTGTAATGTGATCATTACAAAATAAATGTTTTATTTGTATAAAGAATATTTTGTATAATATTGTCGTAAAAATTATTAATAATAATGATTAAAGAACTATTTAAGAAAAAAAATCGATTAGAAATAAACTTTAATGGACTTTATTCATTAGCACTACTTGAAAGATTGGATAAATTAACTAATTGCTTTTGAAAAAAAACTGTCAGGTTTATTTTATGTTTTGAAAAAATAAACACATTCAAATTTATAAGGACAAGAAAATCTGCAAGTTTCACAAGGTACTCTATACTTTATACAATCTATTGAGTAAGGGTGGTTTTAGGATGCTACAGAATATGGTATGAATAACAAAATTTTGGAATTGTACTTATAAGATATGGTATATGTAGGGCTCTATACTCTACTCACCTTGTATTCGCTTACCTTTAGTAAGACTTTACAACTAAAGAATAGTGATGTAATACTTAAAAATACTTAAAAGAATTTTTAATTTACATTTATTGAAAAATGTATATGTATTGAATTTTTTTACCAAAATTTATAAACTATATATAAAGTCCGACATAAGGTTTATATATGCTATTTTTATAAATAAAATTAGCTATTAAATATTTAAAATTCTTAATTAAGTGAATATTGACTTCATTAACTTCTACTATGATAAAAGTACTTATTATTATTAAATAAATTTAATATTTTTGTATGAGATTATATATTATGAAAATATATTTTCTTATATTCGAAAATATAGTTCAATATGTAAGTCAAAACAAATTAAAACGAAATTTTATGGTTTGAAAAAAATTTATAATTCAAACAATATGGTTTTAATCAAAGTTATAATAACCTGAATCACATTTTTATGATTTTGATTAGTTTCAAGAGAAAATCAAATCAGTACAAATTGCACCTAACTCTTCCATTTAAATAGGAAAAAGAAAAACACTTGAGTTTTCATGTTGGATATATATCTTGGTCTCCTCGCAAGCAACATAAAACTACCCTAATATTTTATTCCATTCATACTTATCCAGAAATAATACACTCAATCATAATAAACTACAACGAGGAAAAAAAAAGAAAAAGGTCAGTGCACCACGTTGGCCCTTTTGGAGCAAATCCAATTCTTAACACACATGCTCACTCTTGCTTTATTTTATTCTTTTCCCATTTCATACGTTTAGCTGCCGTGATAAGCGAGTTAAAGTTGGAAAATACTTGTAGTTGATTAATGAATCTTTTTCATAGGCTATTTTATGGTTCGACTAGTGAAAAAAACAGATGAAATGGACAATTATATAGTTTAAAAGAAATTCACCCATAGAATTTCATGATTATTGAAAAAAAAAAAAAAAAAAAACTGACTTACATTTGTAGAAAGCTTAAGTTTGGAAGGATGAATCAGGATAAATGAAAATATGATATGCTATGTATTTATAGTCCCACATGGATTGTGAAAAAAGAATTATATTAATTCATAAAGCTAATGAAGTGAATATAATATTAGATATTATAAATGTTAATAGAGCCAATCTTTTGAGGATTGTATTGATTTGTAAAACTCTAGGATGCTATAAATGGTAGAACAGAAAAAGAGGGATTATAAATTTTTGAATGTAAGCGATTAAAATTAATCAATCAATATTTGTGGATTTACCATGCACCACTTTTAACCTTATCTGTATGCTATTTTTTCCTTAAAAAAAAAAAAAAAATTATCTTTGGAAATTTGAAGAGGCTAATGACACAACATCCTATAACGTCACCTTACCACGTCGCGATATGCTTTCCATCAAAGCTCCACGTAAGTAACATTATCTTATTATCTACTTTTGACATGCGTATGTCACGGGCGGATTCCGTCGCTCGACCCCGTGCGGCACTTAGCGCTCCTGACCTCACTAAGGAAGGCTAAGTCAGCCTGTAATACGCTCACAATGTTAGAGAGAGAAAGTAGAGAGAGAAACTCTGATAGTATACTGTATTCACTCAAATAACTTGTGTTGTACATCTGAGGGGAATACCCCTATATATACAGAAAGCCTTTACAATCTAATGGTCAGGATCAATTCGATCTAATGGTTACAATTGATTCCCAACTACTACATTCACCTACCTTTACCAACTACAATATTCTAGTCTTCTCCAGAACCTTCTAGAACATTTCATCATCTAGAAGCTTTTAGTGGGCTTGGGCTTTCGTCTTTGGGCCTTAGGAACCTCCTAAGTATGGCCCACTTCGAGAGGTCCGTAACATTCTCCCCCATTCAATCCGGCGACGCCCTCGTCGCTCCTTCATCGTGGAACCGTCGAATCTTGTCTTTAAATTGCCACAGTGCTTCGGCTGGTTCCCAACTGGCCTCACTCTCTGGTCTTCCCTTCCACATTACCATATACTCATGTCTGGGAGTTTGTCCGCGTCTCTTCACATGTCTATCAGCTATGATCCCTTCCACTTCCTTATCAAATGAATCCCGTACTCCTATTGGGGCCCTTTGTGATATGGCTCTACTAGGGTCTTCTTCATCTTTGTGGAATGGTTTTAGCATGCTCACGTGGAAAACCGGGTGGAATTTCAGTTTAGGTGGAAGTTCTAATTTGTAAGATACTTGCCCCACTCGTTTCACAATTGGGAATGGACCCTCGTATCGCCTCATCAGACCTTTATGTAGTTGTCCCCTCGTACGTTGTATTAAATGTAACTTAACAAGCACTTGGTCACCTACCTGATACTCCATCGGCCTTCGCTTCCTGTCTGCGACCTTCTTCATTCTCATGATAGCTCGGTTTAAGTATGTCCGGGCTAAGTCATGATTTTCCTGCCATTCCCTTGCAAATTTATATGCGGGAGGGCTGGACCCTGTATATCCTATTGCCACTGTATGAGGAGTTAAGGGTTGCCTTCCCAGGACAATCTCGAAAGGACTCTGTCCGATGGACTCATTCTTCTGTAGGTTAAACGAAAACTGTGCCACATCTAACAACTTGGTCCAATTATGTTGGTTAGCCCCTACAAAATGCCTTAAGTATAATTCCACTAAGGCATTCACTCGCTCCGTCTGACCATCCGTTTGGGGATGCAAACTAGTTGAAAAGTTCAACTCAGATCCCAAAAGTTTGAACAGCTCTGTCCAAAATCTCCCTGTAAATCGCCCATCGCGATCACTCACAATGTTTCTGGGCAGGCCCCAATACTTTACTATATGTTTCAAGAACAACCAGGCAGCTTCATCCGCTGGGCACTCCTTTGTTGCTGGGACAAAAGTCGCATATTTTGAAAACCTGTCTACTACAACCATAATTGTACCATACCCTTCCGATCGGGGTAAGCTTACAATGAAGTCCATGGAAACACTTTCCCATGGCCGTTCAGGAATGGGAAGAGGCTCTAGTAGTCCCGGAGTTGCCTTGTGTTCAACTTTGTCTTGTTGGCACACGAGACAAGTTCGGACATAGCTTTCAATATCTTCCCTCATGTGTGGCCAAAAATACTTTTCTTCCACTAATGCTTGGGTACGGTGCATTCCTGGATGACCTGCCCATTTGGAATCATGACACTCCTTAAGTATCTCCCTTCTCAGATTCGAGGAATGGGGCACATAAATCCGTTGTCCCTTTGTATATATTAGTCCATTCTCTTGCCAAAATCTCCTTGTCTTCCCTTCTTGACATTGAATCCATAGAGCTTTAGCTTGCTTATCACTCTCCATCCCCTCTTGGATTCTATCAATGAGGTTGCTTTCAGGTTTGCTGATGGCTGCCAACTCAACCTTCCGGCTCAAAGCATCCGCTACAACATTAGTCTTACCTGACTTATGTTCAAGGTCAAAATCAAATTCTGCCAGAAAAACCTGCCATCGGGCTTGCTTGGGCGAGAGCTTCTTCTGAGTCTGAAAATAGCTGGTGGCCATATTGTCAGTCTTGACCACAAACTTCCTCCCTAATAAGTAGTGCCTCCATACCCGAAGACAGTGTACTATCGCCGTCATCTCCTTTTCATGCACTGGATATCGCTTCTCTGTGTCGTTCAACTTTCGGCTCTCAAATGCTACAGGGTGTCCATCCTGCATTAAAACCCCTCCAATAGCAAAATCACTAGCATCAGTACATACCTCAAAGGGTTTGCTAAAGTTTGGGAGGAGAAGGACCGGCTCCTTCGTGATTGCCATTTTCAAGGTCTCGAATGCCTGTTGTCTCTCCGTGCTCCAAACCCAAGGGGTATCTTTTTTTAGTAAGTCCGTCAATGGGCTCGCTATCTTCGAATAGCCCTTAATGAATCTTCTATAGTAATTTACTAAGCCAAGGAAGGATCTCAGCTCAGTAGGCTTGGTGGGTTCTTTCCAATCCCAGATGGCCCGTACCTTTCCTTCGTCCATTCTAATCTTTCCTCTCCCCACTATGTGACCAAGGAATGTCACCTCTTCTTGTGCAAAGGCACATTTCTCTATTTTCACATACAGATCATTCCTCCTCAAAGCTAAGAATACTGAGCGAAGGTGCTCTATATGTTCCTCCAACGTCTTACTATAAATCATAATGTCATCCAAGTACACTACTACAAATTGATCAAGAAAGGGCGCTAAAACACGATTCATAAGTGTACAGAAAGTAGCCGGGGCATTGGTAAGGCCAAACGGCATGACTAGGAATTCAAAAGCACCGTACCTTGTAACACAAGTAGTCTTGGGTTCATCTCCTTCTGCAATCCTCACTTGGTGATATCCCGAGCGTAAATCCAATTTGGAGAAGTATCTAGCTTCTCCCAACCTGTCGAATAGATCTGATACCAATGGAATGGGATACTTATTCTTTATCGTGACCTTATTTAAGGCTCGATAATCAATACACATTCGGAGTGATCCATCTTGTTTCTTCTGAAAAAGTACGGGAGCTCCAAAAGGTGCCTTTGAAGGCCTAATGAAACCTGCTTCTAGTAATTCCTTCAATTGTCGCCTCAATTCTTCTAATTCTGGAGGTGACATCCTATATGGGACAGTGGCGGGTGGCCTGGCTCTGGGTTCCAATTCTATCACATGGTCTACCTCCCTTCTTGGTGGTAACTTCTTAGGTAACATTGGTGGTATTATATCTTTAAATTCTCCCAATATTTCCCCCATTTGAGGTGGAACACTCCCTTGACCACTAGTTTCTTCCCTAACTTTTAGGGCAGCCAAGTAAGTGACTTCATTCTTCTTGAGTCCCTTTTCCAATTGCATCGCCGATAGGAATTTGGTGGCTTGGCCTACCTTTCTTACTACAGGTACTACGCATTGCGAGTTGTGATCAAGTACACAAATGCAGTTAGCTCGTGGTACGATAAGTGCATCAATGCGATCTAAGAAATCCATCCCGATCACAAACTCAAAATCATCCATTGGCACTACTTCAACTGTCTCCTTTCCCTGCCAACCCCCAATACGGAGCTCTATCCCCTTGGCTACTCCAATAGTGGGAACTTCTTTTGAGTTAACTGTTTTGAGCCATGTTTTGGTCTCCTCCACTTTTAGCCCCAACTCCTTTGCTGCCATATCGGAAATAAAGAGATGAGATGCTCCTGTATCTACAAGGGCATTAAGTTTCTTACCTGCTACCGATACTTCGGTGTACATCAATCCTTTTCTTTCATTAACTTGAGACTTCATAGCACTGAGTAGACGAACTGACCCTAACTGGGCCTCATCCCCATCATCCGAGCTTTCACCTGCTACTAATGCCGCCAATCTCTCTTTCTTCGGACACTCCCTGGCATAATGGGGTCCGTTGCAGAAATAACATTTCAATTCACGGGGTTTCCATCTTTCCCCATCTCTCCCTTCACGAGTTCTTCCTCGATCGTTATCTCTTTCTTCGGCTTTGGTTTTTCCTTTGGAAGAACTCCCACTCTTCTCCCTTTCAACTCCACCTTTCCATCTTCCCCCTGTGGTCTTAGGATCAGTCTTCCGAAATTCCATTAGGCCTTCAGCAACTGCTATAGCCTTGGAAATGTCTTCCACTCCCCTTCGCTCCAGCTCTAATTTAGCCCAGGGCTTCAAGCCATCCACAAACATCACCAAAGCATCTTCTTGGTTGAGGTCTGGGATCTCCAACATCAATTCTGAAAATTCCTTTACATATTGCTTTATGTCACCCTTATGGGTTAGGTGACGCAATTTCACCTTTGCTTCCTTAGCAGCATTTTGGGGGGAGAATTGACCCTTCAACTCTTGTATAAAGCTATCCCAGGTGTTGATATCAGCAGCCCTCCTGCGCCACCATACCATGGCTGAGTCTTTCAGATACATGGCAGCAGTACGTACCTTTCCAGCATCATCTAAGATTCCCACAGCATTGAAGTATTGTTCCACTCCCCATAAGAAGTTATCTACTTCTCGAGCAGACCGCATCCCGCTAAAGTGCTCTGGTTTTGGAATATCAACCCTATGGCCAGTCTGGAGGGTCATTCCATTTGCAACAGCGATTCGGCAAGCCGCCAATTGAGTCTTGAGATCTTCAATCTCTTGACGCATGGCCACTACCACTGCATCAATCTTAGCTTCATAGGCTTCTTCCTTAGTTTCTAAGGCCGTAACTCGAGCTTGGAGAGCATCACCCTTCTCTCCAATAACATTTCCATGCTGCCTAAGCTCTTCTACAGCCCGATTCAGTGCTCCTTGCAATTCTCCTCGGAGTTCTTCCTCCATTTCCTCAAGACTGCCTTGAGACTCATCAAATTGTTCCTTGGCCTCAGCAATGCTCAACTCTGCCTTATCCATCCTACTAAGGAGAGAGTTTATTAAGTCCCGAGACCTAGCCCTTTGCCTGGTAACACGGCGATCGTCATGGTCAGCCAACTCATCGACCATTGAAGCGTTGTTGTCTCCTCCAGATGACATCTTCTCCACAAGCAATTCCTTTTTCAGGCTCTGATACCACTTGTCACGGGCGGATTCCGTCGCTCGACCCCGTGCGGCACTTAGCGCTCCTGACCTCACTAAGGAAGGCTAAGTCAGCCTGTAATACGCTCACAATGTTAGAGAGAGAAAGTAGAGAGAGAAACTCTGATAGTATACTGTATTCACTTAAATAACTTGTGTTGTACATCTGAGGGGAATACCCCTATATATACAGAAAGCCTTTACAATCTAATGGTCAGGATCAATTCGATCTAATGGTTACAATTGATTCCCAACTACTACATTCACCTACCTTTACCAACTACAATATTCTAGTCTTCTCCAGAACCTTCTAGAACATTTCATCATCTAGAAGCTTTTAGTGGGCTTGGGCTTTCGTCTTTGGGCCTTAGGAACCTCCTAAGTATGGCCCACTTCGAGAGGTCTGTAACACGTATGGGTAGTGCCAAATTCATAGACCATAAAAGAATATCTGCGAAAGTGTTCTCTTGACTGGAGAAGGGTCGGAAGTCTTTGATTTATACATACCAAATCTTCTTTCGTCGTTTAATGACGTCTTGGCTCCATCACAAATCAAGAAAGGGATGACACATGAACATGAGTCTCTCCCAACAATAGCCAACACTGTCCATGTTCTTTTTTTCTTTTTTCTTTTAATTACATTTTTTTTATGCACATGCCAATGATGGTGGACTATACATTGGTGAAATAAAAAATCTCATTACACCCTTTGCTCCACTAACATTTGTCCGGTAATGCTTTTAAGTCTATTCAATAAACAAATACATGATTTTAAAAAATATCGGCTTTACCAGAAGAAAAAAAAAAAAAAAAAAAAAAACTATTGCATTAGAGTAAGCAAAAGGGTCTTTTCTTTTGTTTTTTTCCTTAGTTGAATAATAAGGACACATTGTGAAAACTATTAAACACATTTAGACTTTTTGCAAATATTAAAACCAGAAAATAAGTCAATCTTTTATACAAGTATATGATTACAATAACTTTTTTTTAATCTTATTTATTGCACAACTTGACTCGTATTGATTAATAAAATATTAACGATATTAAAAAAAAAAAAACACACAGCTCAAATCATGTAAGGGATCTATCAAAATATAAATTGTAATTTATATTTATCAGAGAACCGATTTGCTATTCATTGAATGAAAAATTTTCGAATCCAAAAATTTTTAAAGGGTTTAGATGTTTCACTTTACAAAATCACAACTTTTTCTGTAATTTTCATAGTTTGTTGGGGGTATCATTATAATATATCCTTATATATATATTCATAATATTACAATAAGAGAGAGTAATTTTGGCATTATTTATAATGTTATAGGCTAAAAGTAGTAAATAAACCAAGCCAATAAATATAAATGAGCTCTTTAACTACTTAGTTTAAAACCTTTTAAAAATTATAAGAGGTTGTGATATTAATTTATAAGTTCATAATGGTGAATATCTTATCAACACAAGGTTGCAATTTTTTACTAAGTGGTTAATAAACTCATTTGTATCTATTAACTTTGGTTTATTCACTACTTTGTCTAGGGCCATTTATTATATCTCTCGAAAATTAACATATTCTATGAATAAGTTTCTTCAAGTGCTTTTCAAATTAAAAGTCTGCCTCTCATTTGCAAAGTTAGTTGTAGTAAACCAATAAATTTATTTCTTTAAGTGCCTTTCAAATTGAAAGTATGCCTCTTTTTTGTAAAGTTAGTTGTAGTAAACTAGCAAGTTTTCTTCATGTTAGCAACTATTACTTTCTTATACATCACACTATCAATTTTAGGTAAGAAGATTTTTCTTTTCTTTTCTTTTTTGTTTTTTGTTTTTTTTTGCTAAAAGGTAAGGATTAAATTGTAAGGAATTATAGGGGTGGAAAAAAAAAAAAAAACCTACTTAATCAAACCAATTCACAAACCGAACCGAAAATGGTTGGTTCGAAAGAGTAAATCAAATTAATTTGTAAAAGCAAATCAAACTATTTTGTAAAAAAAAAAAACATATTAATTTTTTTACTTACAGCTAAAGAAGTTATTTTATTATAATATGATACTTAAAAGAATTTTTCATTTACAATTATTAAAATGTATATTTAATGAATTTTTATTATCACAATTTATAAGTTATATATATAGTTTGACTTAACTTTTATATTACATGCTATTTTTATAAATAAAATTAGCTATTAATAAATATTTAAAATTTCTTAGTTGCATGACTATTAAATTTTTTAACCTTTGATGTGATATCAACACTTATTATCATTAAATAAATTCAACACTTTTGTATGAGATAACAAGTTGTGCAAATATACTTTCCCTATGTTAGAAAATAAAGTTCATCCGTAAACCAAACTGACATTTTGTGGTTTGGAAAAACTCCTAATTCAAATTGTACAGTTTGTTTACATCGCATTTTTATGATTTAGATTATTTAAGAGAGAAAACAGAACTAATTAAAACGTTAACAACCCTTAGCTTATTAGGTGCAAAGCTTAGTAATGTTTCATAGTCTTATGAAATTTCTATTTTCAACATATACTATATTTGATATCTTTCATTTTAAACTCACTCATCTTGAGTGCATGTTCATTTAGTATAATTTAAACAAATATATGTTAACATGTATCCATTTAAAGGTGGGCATGCACCTAATACGCTAGTTCTTAGCTCGAGTCTATACTTGGAGGTTCATGTGTCCCAAGGAGGTTAGCTGCCCGGACCGGTGGAATCGACATGGCATGTCTAATTCTATCAGTAAAAGGAAAAAAAATAAAGAAGGAATACCACACAAAGCAAAGCTAACACCTATCCTTTATCACTCAATTCATCACAAACAACACATATACCAACACTCCCACATAAACAAATACATATACAATAACACAAACATACACATATAGAAGCAGATACATATGCACTCCCATAATTTTATTGCATAAAGCATTTTATTTGTTGCCTAATATTTTAAACAGTGAAAACTTACAGTAGTTACCGTCATTTTGTTGCCTTAGCCTATATGCAACAAAATTATGAATATAAGTAACAAATTTTGTTGTTATCTTAAAACCTTTTAACATAGTATATTTTCATATTTTTATAAATCTTATAATTTCAATAGCATCAGTATAGTAACGAATATTAGCATCTTTTTAAGTAATGTTTCTTATACCGTCTATCTAGAGATCTCAAGCTATTAATCTATTGTTTGGAGTTAAAATGATAAAAAAGTCAAGAATTGAAAAGAGATAGAAAACAATTATAAAGAAATATTTATTTTACTCTCGATACTGCA
Organism: Lumnitzera littorea; assembly: GCA_024138015.1. Lineage (NCBI taxonomy): Eukaryota > Viridiplantae > Streptophyta > Magnoliopsida > Myrtales > Combretaceae > Lumnitzera > Lumnitzera littorea. The sequence goes on along the minus strand of JAMXBB010000007.1, from coordinate 2,437,933 downwards.
TGAGACATATAAGCTTTAATTGAATGCATGAAAAATATTTGAAGTTAAATGTGTGCTGTAAAGTATTGTTATCTCTCAATACAATATTTCCTTAACTTGATTACCTATGAATGATCAATTATCATTTTTTGTATATTTGATATATTTTTATAATTAACTTTATGTTTGGCGCTTTCTCGAGCATCTGTATCACTTAAGGAGGAGTTAATCCATACCTATGCCTCATGTTTGTGAAAACAAATTGCTAATTAACTCTTTTAAATATAGATACAAATAATAATCCATATTTTTTTTCTCTTTTGTAAATAAACTTTAATAATTAAATTTTTCTGATTTTCAAGAGAACGATGGAGCTATCTGGATCCCCCATTGGTCTATCCATGGTAGTTAGAACATTATTATATATTATTTTTGTCGGCTGGAAAAGGTGTATATGGACTAAAAAGACTTTGCTGATGGTCTTGGTGTTGTGCTGACGTTGTTATCCTGATGTCACATGTGCCACGAAGTGATGCCGTGGATTTCCCTGTAACCAAACTTTTTGATAATGGTTTTCTTATTGTCCCATTTTATTAAAAAATACCTTGATGAGCCATTATTCTAATTTGACAAGAAACTGACTTTTGCATGTTAATCCCAGAATCTACTTGCGAAAAATCATGTTTGCTCAAATTCCAACCACTGCTTTGTATATATAAAATGACTGGATATAGACTCGGAGTTCTACAAGGGTAATGTTAGTCCTTTGTAGATTAAGAGAATTTTAATTTTTTTTAAATGAAATTTCACTAGCCAGCCATTTTTTTGATAATGAACCAATTCAATATTATTAAAGGTGCAACTCATATCTTGAGTCAAATGGTTATGACGGAATAAGCAGGGCAATTATATCAAAAAGATATTGAAATGAAATAGTTTAAAAGACGATATAAAATATTGGATAAGTGATGTATAATGTTTAATTAATTTATTTTTATATACATAATATTAATAAAATATTGATATGAATAATGATAAAATAAATAATTTTTAAAATAATTACTTTTGATGATTTATATATATATTTTATATATCAATATTTTAATTATATTTATATACTAAGTATATATAACATATACTTAATCTTAATTATGTCATTCCATGAGATAAACTTTCTTCCGGAGCTATCGGATCGACGTGATGGAGGACTCAAATGTGAAATTGCCAAGAAATTGTTTCGATTGAGACATTTTCGACTTTGCAGTGTAACTTTTCTCTCGAAGACAACGACATTTTGCTACTCAAGGTAGAAACATACATTTAGACGTAATTTTTCCCCCCCCTCTCTCTAATCACTAAAATAATGAGAAAATCGAGGTAAAGATTGGGATCTTGGCAAAATCAATTATAAGCTACTATGACTTTCGAGCTCTCGAATAGATTATTTTATTCTTTTAGATAATCTCAAGTATAAAGTAATAGTATTCACTCTATACATAATTACATACATATACATATATATGGGTTTTCTAACGTCCTGTCTATGTTATTGACAAAATCAATGTAATCCTTTGTTTAAACTGATTTTTTTTTTTTATTGGTTCAAATATAAAGGAGCTTAAATTAAATGTGAGATGGAAGTTTCATTAAAATAAAAGGTAAAATTGTAGAAGTTTTCGTGTATATATATATATATATATAGGGACGGAAAAGAGAAGAAGAAATATATATAGACTATGCGGCACAGTAATTGCTTTGTATGAGAAATAAAAATTCTTACCTGCGTCTATGAAGTAACCTGTAAATGAACTAATGGTTGTTTATACATCACGCACTTTTAAGGTTTTTTTTTTTTTTTTTTTTTTTGCCAATGTACTTTTAAGTTTATATATGTCTTCTTTAGTAACGTGACGAACTTTTATTGACTGGTCTAACTTCACTTTATAAACGGGTCTAGGGAAAGAAAATTTTCATACAAAGAATGATTAACAAGCAGAGTCTATTTACCTATTAAAAGAAGAAAAAGATAAGATAAAAAGTACCAAATATACATAACATTGATCAATTAAAAATAATAAATAAATTAATTGTTTATAATCACTACTATCCCTCTGGATAAAGTTTATTTTAAATAATACTTTATCAAGACTTTTGTTATATAGACAGCCTAAAAAACTAATATAATAAATGGGATAACCTCTTAAACTTAAATGCTATAGATGTTACTTTTTCATATAGAACTATGATATTACCATTTCTTTTAAAAATCAACGATCAAATTGATCTACTCCGAACTAATCATTCTAAGTAATAGCTTTCACTTTAGGTAACTCATATTTTATTTGAATAAGTAGCCATTTATCAGATAATCCTCTTTTAAGTTACTCATTTTCTAAGTAATTTCTTCTCAACGAGAACAATAAGTATTATGGTTTAAGTTTTAGAAGAGCCTAACTTAAAAGTCTAGTATGATAGATTGAAAAATCTATTTAACTTAAGTGATATACTTAGTTTATGTTACTTTCTCATGTAAAATTATAACATTTCCATGGATTCCATGCAATCACATTATGTATTCTCAAGCCGAAAAGGAAGGTTAAAAAGGAAAAACAGTCCACTAACTAAATTTCAGGAAATGTACATAATGAGCTGGAAAAGGCAGATTAGGCCTAATCAAGCCACTTTCACATGAAGGCTTAGTCAAGTTCAAAGGTAAGGATTCTGATGTTAATGAACACGTTTCTTTAACGGTTAAGAAGAGGAAAGGGGAAAAAGAATTAAGTTTCCCTAAATATTAAATCTCGGTCACCTATTCCATGTGAATACGAAATTATCCGGATCTTATCTTAAGCACATAGGTCGCCCTTTTTGATTTATTGTTTGAAATGATGTAACGGCATCATAAAACGGCAGCCTGATTTCTAATATACTATAGGAATAGACGAGTGGCATTCAAGTATTAATAAATTTTAAATACATAATAATATAGTTTTGTACTTTTTAAAAAAATATTAAATATATTTTTACATATTAAAATTTTATCGATACTTATATGTTATTCATTCATCCACTCGGTAATGTTATTACCGTTAAAACTTTTCTAATTTTTCCATATTTTATTTGGTTTTACGCAAAGTTGATAGTCAATATTGAAAAATATTATTTTTTTTCTAACAAATATCTCTTAATTTAATATCTAGAAGGCACACCGCGAGTTTCAGGTGTTTCTAACATATAGACCGGGCCATTGATTATGATGGCTTTTCAGAGTACGCAAAAGCTTGGATGTTGGAAAGCTGGTACGACGTCCCTCTGAGATAACGTGCTGTTTTCCTTAGTTCGTAAGTTACCAGGTTCTATTACGAATATAAAAAGAAAAAAGAGGAATTATCATATGCAAGTCTATGGTTTGCGAGGATACCCATCATTGTACCAATTTTGAGCTAATAAGATTAGACTGTAAAAATAATTTTTGTTGGTTTTCAAATACCTCGATGATTAACTTGTATTAATTTCTTATTGCTACAAAAGAGCCAGAGACGACAGAATATTTCTTATAATACATCTTTTATGTGACGTTCAGTGTCTAAGTTATACTTGATCCGATAACTAAAAATATCAGGATTTAATAATCCAACACACTCGTTTATCCTGTTGCAATTAGGGCTGTAAGTTATTGAGTTGAGTCGAAGCAATCCGAGTTTTTTAAGGTTTAAATTTGTTTATTTAAAAATTATTAAGTTCAAGCTTAGTTAAGCTTTTGCCGAATCTAAAAATTAAAAGCTTGAGTTTGAACTGGTTGAAAAATTTGAAACTCTGACTTTGGCTCATTTGGATAAATAAACCCAATCTTGCTTACCTAAGCACATGATAGACTTGGTTGCTAGGTTGAATCGGTCTAGAATTGGCATCCATGGGTCGGCTTAAGGTTGTAACAGGCCAGGTGGTCTATTTCCTTTTTTTTTTTTTAATTTTATAATTAATTTCTTTTATATTTTTTCCCATATTCCCATAAATATTTTTCTGTTTTCTTTCATACTTCTATTTTTTTTCCTAGATTATTGTAACAATTTATGCTTACATATAAATTATATGCATTTCATGTGAATGATTTATTGTTATCTTCTATTTAATTTTATTTCATTATGAAATAATTGATTTTGACCATGTGAGCTTAATGTTAATTTAATATTAAAATTTTGAGTAATGTTAAGTAAAGTGAAAGAAGTTATAAAGAATGAAGAATTCTTATGTGAATATTGGAAATAGGACTATATACTATATGAAAAAGAGCTGATGATGACTAATGGAAAAAATATGTTCGTAATAATGTGAAAGAGATAATACGTTAGGAAAAGGAAAAGTAGAAAAAGATTTTGGGAAAGAGAGATTTTTTTTTTTCTTTTCATATTTCTGGGTTAGAACCAACCTAAACTAAGGAGCCAACCCGTTGAGTCAGCCTACCGGTTTAATGACTCGTTGATTTGGTCGGGTTAGCCAGTCGAACTGCTTAGGCCTTTGAGGCTCGACAGTTTCTAGGCCAATACAGATTTACTAAATAGGAGCTCAAGTTTAGCACATTTGAATAAATAAGTTTTATTTTTAGTTTAAGTTTAGCTCATTTGTGAATTAAGCTCAAACCCAACCGGACTTAAAGCGATTGAACTTAAGTAGCTCGTGAGCAACTCGATAGTAACTTGTGAACGACTTGACTTATTTACAATTTTATTTGCATTGAATAAAAACACAATTTAGATGAAGCACTTGGCTAATTTATTATAAGCTTGAATATGGTCATATTCTTAAATGTTGTTTCCATTCATTCCCAATATTAGCAATAAAAAGAAAGTACAATGATAAAATACGTTCTTCATATATGTATTACCGTAAAATTAGTGTGTACATGATGAGATGCCGTTTGGAAATACATAATCAGTGGTAATGATTAGTCAAGAGATCAACTTAAGAAGGAAACAAGGCAATCTCAGCGATATGATAAGCCCCATATCTCGTAAGTAAGTCATTATGAGTTTTAATTTCTAGGGCATAGTCATGGTTTAAATAACTCAACACATCATGATTAATTGACAAACACTTAATCAAAGGCTGAGTTTTCTTTCTAGTTTACATTACACACGGTTTCGATCTTGCGATATAATATCAGGAAATTGTATGGCCGAAATGTTGGAATTTCTCTTTCACTTGCACACAACTGTACAAATTAACCTTGTAATAATTAACAATTAGTGTTGGTTCAAATTGGTTAGCAAAACCGAGCATAGGTGGATGATCTTGCCTAAGGTTAGACATTTGAATCTCAGCAAAATTACTTATTCGAAGATAAGAGGATCCTTCCATTAGAGATATTCTAAAATGGCGGAGGAAATAAATACTTACAAGTACATAAGCACAAGATAAGTCTGATTGGTTCATAGTTCGAAATCAATTTTTGTACAAATCTAATCACATCTGTAGAATATGATTGTTAAGTGGATATAGAAGTTGCAAATATGAGATGTGATTTTTCCGCAGATCCTCCTTCACTATTCTTGTATTTTCGATATATGATATTTCTTAAAATGCATTTCTAGCATACCATTTAGCAATAATATTTGTGTAATTTTTTTTTATCTAATGATATTTATATAATTGTTATCTATTTACATTGATAGACAAAAACCTCATCTTTTCGTAATCTTCAATTTGCGTATAACATTAATAAGAAATACTCGGAGATAGAGCCGGCTATTATACGTTTTAAGTCGGCAATGAGATCAAGCTACATGATACAAAGCCTCTGTAAATGCCATTTGGCATGCGAAAATCTATTGTTGTGTCTTTCTAGAGAACGTAAGCTTAACAGATATTAAGAGGCTGTATAATAAATGATAGTAAATGACCTAGCAAATGCAACTACCAAGCTGGATTAGCAGATACATAGTCCAAGGAAAATGACTCAGCAAAAGAAAAAGGAATTAAATATTAATAAATAAAAAAAACTAGTTGAAGTGGTAAAACTAAATGCCGGCTTTCTAGATGCGCTAAGTTCCCTATAACAAATATCAGTATGTTAATAATAGATCGTAAATATGTATGCTATGATATCCAAATATAATGATGCGTAAAAACAATGTTCGAAGATTTGATTAGAGATGTAATCGAATTAAGCCGAATCAATATAGTATTAAGGTTAAACTCGAGATCGATTTAAAATTTTGAATCTCAAACTCGGTTTAAGTTTAACCGAGTTTTAAATTTTGGGTTCAGGCTCGATCTCGACTTGGAGATATATATGATGACCTTGAGTTTGGTTCAATTAACTTAATTAAATTTAAACTTTTATAAATTATTCCTAAACAATCTCAAGTTCCCTTATATTAAAAAAAAAAATGAATTGAAAATTATACCTAACAAAATTAGGCTCGTGAACTTAATGAGTTTAGTATTCTAAAGCTCGAGTTTGACTTGATTCGCTATTCAAGTAACTCGAGTTTGAACTTGACTTAACTAATACCAAATTGAATTCGAGTAAATAGTTAATCGGAACCCGAGTAGCTTGTAAATCGATTTGGTTCACTTTTACCCTTAGGTTTGATTAATATAAATGGAATTGTTATTCTGCATTTAAAACTAAAGTAATTTTGATTTGCAAAATGAAATAAAATAGGAATGGAAATGTAACTATTAAAAAATAAAATAGAGAGGCAATAGTTTTTACCATACTAAATTACATTCAAAATGACAATAGGAATAGATTAAGAATAAATCTAAAAGTACCTACATATACTTGTCCGAATCCAATCCATGGCTTGACCATTATGCTAATGTTCATGGTTAGATATATAAATAGGCTTAAAAGATTAAAGAATAGTTATTCTTTTAATCTTATAAAGGAAGTGCAATTCCTTATTTTACAGCAATACTAATTCTGTTAAATAATTATATATTTTGCTAACTAAAGGTAAGAATAGATTTATAGAGGAGGAGTAGCTATTCTAATCCAATTTTTTCGAAGTCAACTAAATATGATAAAGAAGATATTAATGAAGCTTTTGGCATTTTTGTGTCTCTTTATAGTGGCATGTCTATAATTTCAGTTGAGAAGGCAATATATTATTTAGCCATTGAAATTCCTATGACATTAATTTCTATAGTCATATCAACCCTCATATGAAGGACCAGATAATCCTATTAACAAAACTGTAAAATAACCCATATTCTTATACTGTGGCATTATATGAGCAATCGTCATAAAATTGTGCTCGTTGAATTGTATTAAATGCCCTTTCTCTCTCTCTTTTTTTTTTTTCTTCCATATATGTTGACATATATATGCTCGAAATTTTGGTGCATTTATTTGTTATGAATAATGTCAAAATAATTATTTAGAATTTGTGTGTTTCTCGATTTTATACTTGAAATTCAAGGTAACTAAATGTGATGCCCAATCAAAGTTTACTTTCCAAATTTTATCCCTAAAGTTTGCAATTACTAAATACAATACATAAATAAAGTTCTAAAAATCAACTGTTTACGTAAACTTATTTCACATAGCATCCTTGTTAAGGGGAAAAAAAGGAGGGGCCATTTTTCTTTTAGGGGTAGTAAGTGCTAATTTTTGAAAAAGCTAAGGTCAATGTAATTTTCAAAATTTTCAAAGGTGATTTGCACAATTTACAGTAAAATTGATTAAAAAAATAGTAATCGAAAAATCCGATCCAAAAATGGATACATTAAACTAAAACATTTTTGTGTGGCCAAAAAAAAAAAAAATAAGAAAACTAAAACATTTTTTCACATTGCCACTTTGAACCCTCGGGCTCTAGCTGAGAAAAATTTCATACTGAGATGATAACAAAATTAAAAAAAAAAACAAAAGCAATTGAAAAAACCTAGAGCAGAAAATAAGATTTTAACTTTTACTTATTATTGATGGAGGAAATATTATACATCTCTAAATAGTAATTTAAGCTGGTCTCCTATTGTAATATCCATACGGTGAAAATTCAGCACTCGTTTATTATTCCACATGGATGTATTGTGACTTTTCCAATGATTTGCTTTTGAAGTTTGTTATTCTCCTTATTGTCTATTCTTCTTCTTCTTCCTTTTTTTTTTTCCATTGCTTTTTCTATTATTTAACGTATGGCAGGGAAGTAGCACCATATAATAATAATAATAATAAAAGGAAAGGAAACGTACGATGATGAAAAAAAAAAAAAAAAAAAAAACTTATCTGCAAATTGAAACATATAATAACCCAAGTTAAGTTCAATATTCCATTGCTTGGATGGTAGGTGTTTGTTACACCAAACTAAATCCAGATACGTCGACGATTGGTATCGTATATATCCTCTTGTCCTCTCTTTTCATATTTACTTGTTGACTTGACTCATGAAAATTGAAAATCCTCCACACGGTCCCAACACGTTCGGCGCCATGCCCCGTTTTTTCCAAAACCGCGACTTTAATTCTTTGTGTTGTCTCTATTATCAACTATATGTTGTCATTTGATTACACAAACCCTAGTTTTGATTCTTCCTTTGTTGGATCACAAAATTCTCGATTTCATTTCGATTTTCATCCGTGTTTGCCACGTTAACTTGAAGATTTAAGTTACTTTTTTCACTTTCATTTCAATTTCCAAAGGTGGACAAGAAGTGTATGAGAAATAAATATTTTATTACATAACCATGGATTACTCATGAAGCTAATATAATTTCTATTTCAGTACCAGCAGGTTTGTCAGAAACCTGCTCATGTCTCAACTCTTTCAATTTCTTGCATGATCTCATAGATGTCTTCCAATCATTAACCTTAGAAAAAATTACTGAGAAAGAATGTAAATAATTCTTATAAACTTTAATTTAAGTATGAATTAATTTTTTAAATTTTTAAAATAATTCCTTAAACTTTAATAAATTAACAAGCAAACCCCATAAATTGAGAATAGTACCCTTTAAATTTTAATTTTGATATGTAAATACTTCTTCAACTTATTAAAATATGTTTTAAAATTTTCTAAACTTTGATTATAGTTTGACTTTTTTTTATCTAAAAAAGGAAAATATTATTTACTTGTCAATTTATCAAAATTAAGAAGGTTAAAAACTACACTTTAAAAGTTTTAAGAATTAATCTATACCTAACTCAAAGTTTAAAATGAGTTATTTGTAATTTCTCCAAATATTATTTGTTATATTGCTTATTAGTTGGACCACCATATTGAGGTGACCTTCTTATCAAGTCTTACATATTCAGTAATTTTTCTCATGGATTCTAGCTACTCATCCAAAAACTTCTTCAAACTTCACCATATGAGAACCTTTGCATTCGCACTTACCATAACCTGAAGTTCATGCAATTGTTGAACTTCACGAAGTCATAGTGCGATCATCTCTTCAGTATGTAGACCATCAACTGTTAAAAATCCCAACCTCTTAACCTTACGTTGATAACAATTTATTAAGATATGATGTGGTTTTTTTGTTATGGATTATAAGAACGCATTTATGAGAGATATAACAAGTAAAGAGAAAAAATAAATATTCACATAATTTATATGGAAAATCACAAGAAATAAAGGTGAAAAACTGTGGACAAGACTGAATTAACTCATTAAAATTAGCATATTATAACAGTAATGGTATAGTAATTCTCACAAAGTTTCAAGACGCTCCACTTCTTTAATGAATTCTTAAGATCTTCGACTTTCATATACCTTACCTAATCATATAATAACATATATGGAGTGATTTATACAAGCCCCATTCCCCAATATAAAAGATAAAAAGTAAATTTGTGGGTTTTGGAAGCTCCTTGATTTTACTGGAAAAGTCATATGGAGTAATGAGCTTGTTTGTTGAGGAGCTTGAAGCTCATTTATGGGGGGCGGGTAGAAGATATCCTGTATGAAGTACAGGATTTTGGGATAGCTATAAGGTAGCTTACCGTATAGAGAGTGGGTTTCGAAATATTGAAATCGAAATCTAACTCGTGATATTCAATACCCACTCTACCACACAATATAGAGCAAGTACTAAGTTCCGATGGGTTACTCACCTATCCTACTTTATATGTGTATACTCCACCAATATTCACTCATGTAAATTATGGTTTGAAGTTATCAATATTCATCCATTAAGTTATTAACTAGCGTATGTGGAAGATATATGTATTGAATTTAAAGGTTGCATGTAGTTTTGGGGATTATAATCGAGAGGAATGGGTTTGACAATTTACATTATAGATATGTTATTTGCTAGTATATTTAAAGATAAAAAATTTCTTTAGAACATCACCAACCGATGCGAATTTCCATTATGTACATGCACGCGGTGCGCATGCTTTCAAGTTGCAAAGCCGTTCTCGTTTTGCAATGATCAATCATGAAGCAACAAGGAAAAGTGCAAATAACGGCTGAAACAAGAAGTCTATAATATAATACTCAAGTCAACCAAATAAACCAATTCTATGTTCATACATATCAAGGTCCAAAAAAATTGTTAATGATCGGAGTGTACTAATTAAGACATTAATTTTATTTTATTTTTTTTCGAAACAAAAAAAAAAACTTTAATTTAATTTTATCTTTAATAAGTATCTTATAAGCATCCGTTAACCCGTAATTTTTCATTTTCGAAACGGGTGTCAAAAAGCAAATTAGACTGACATCATCATGTGTGATCTCATCACGGAGGATACTTCCCGGAAACTTACTTTCTTAATAAAAATCCTTATGGGTATGCATCCCTTAGCTCTATATATACAAATGTGCGTCTCTTGGGGATAACTTCATTTCATTTAGCCAATTAGTTACACTTAGCTTTAGAAGACATATATACAAAAAAAATACCTTAATGGATTTGAGAAACACGATTGTCGACACATCGCTCGACCTCGGAATAAATTGTTTCCGACATGTTGATCATGAGAGCTCCCCGCAGAGTGGGACATCTAGTGTTCTTAAACTACATAGTACCGACCCGAGGGTTGAAGCTCCTAAACATGGTAGTGTTCATCATGTTGATGACAGTGTGAGGAAGGAACAACCCCACTTTGAACATGAGGTGAGTTCATCATGCCATTATCATCAATTCCCATCCACGTTTTTTTCAACTAAATGTTTGGTAAGAGTCAAAAGATTTTTGAGTTATCACGAAACTCTTCATCTAAACTTTGGATGTTGTCATAATTTTACATCTAAAAATTGATGTTGTTAAAAGCCATATGCAATCAAAGGTTTGTTAAGTTTATTATGATATATCTTATTATTCATACTTGTACTCTTTGACCAGTAAAAAGTTATATATTTGCTACATCATATTTTTAAAGATGATAAAAGTAGTAAATATAATAAATAAAAAAAATCAATTGAATGTGATTTTTACCACTAGAAACTTCTAAGTGTAAAATTTTGACAAGTAAAAATCTGATTATATATGAAACATAACAATTTCAGACTCTATAGATTATGTAAAACTCAAATATTGAGTTTGATATTATCTTAATATTTTTTCCACTAAGATTGATTTATAATAAGCAGGGGAAAAAAGAAGAAGAAGAAGAAGAAGAAGAACATTCTGTGACTTTTGGGATTGAATATAAGAATTTTAAATAAAATTGAGTATATCATATAATAATGAATTTCAATTTTTAGTTAAAAGAATTCGATGGTTTATGTTACTCTATGTAATTGAATACTACCTGAAAAGTAAATTAGAGGTAGGATATCTAAGAAAATGTTTTAACTTTCTTCCACTAATAACCGTATAATACTGTTAGAGTGGGAATCGAACACGTTTCATAGAGAGCAATTTCGGAAAAGGTTGAGATATGAATGTTTGTATTTATGGGTGAATTTCTAGGATGGTTTACGCGTTGAAGAGATCAAGCGAATCCGATTAGAGAACGAGAAGTTGACCGAAGCATTGAGTCTGGTGACGGAAAAATACAAGGCTTTGCGAAGCCAAATAATACTGGACCCAGAAAGGCATGAGATTCCTGAAAACGAAGCAACGACGACAATGACAAACTCAACTTCGAGGAAAAGGCAGCTGATGGTAGATGACAACGCCGACCGCAGCAACATGGTTAGGATATACGATAATGGGAACAACCCATGTTTCCCCGGTTTCAATTCTCAAGAAATTTGGAAGAGACCAAGAGAAAGCATCAAATCAAATGTCACCAAATACTTGGTCCCGACCGTTGCATCCGATACAAGTCTCGTAAGTGTGGCCTTGCGATCTTTGACTAATATATAAATATATAAAAATCTAAGAGCTAAATCATTGGGTTGCACCATGCAATAATACATTTATGATTTACACTATAAGAGATTTGAAAAAAAAAAAAGAAAAGAAAAGAAAGAATTACAAGTTGTGCACTGTAATGTAGAATCATACTTTTGAAAATTCCATATTTTCCTTTTAAGCATATTTTAGCTAAAGTGTATGTCAAAAAAAAAAAAAAAAAAAAAAAAACCGAACATACTATTGATTTATATATATGTTATTTTCCTTCGCCAAATATCAAATTCGACCAAAAGTTGAATGTATTTTCCGAAAAAATTCACATTAAAACGGACTATTTCTCTTCAAGACCATAGTGTAGATGAGTTTATTTCCATAGCATTCTTTTATCCATCCCTTTTCACTAAGTTACTTCAGGAAAAAAATAATAAAAAAAATTAACATCTAAGAAGTTAGGGAAGTATTTAAGGATAAATTACACTGATATTCCTAAATATTGTTAAAAAAATTATGAAAAAACAGTTGCAACATGGCACCTCTTTTAGAATTTGAAGCCTTCGATTTAGTAGTCTAATTATTTTTATATTTATATTATTATAATCCCACGTCATAATTTTGATAATGTTACAACATTGAATTCTTCTAAATTTAGAGTGTCTTCATCCTTCCTATTGAATGATTATTTAATTTTTGAAACTGTAATCTGATTTTAGCGTCCTTCTCAAAAACAAGGAGGAAAAGAAAAAATTGATGGCTTTTTACATGTCATAACATTTTATTTCTGTGGAAAATTTTGCTTTTAAGTTGATTGGATCATGTGATGATGACTCAGAACGAAGTTTCCTAGCAAGATCTTCACTGGGTAGTGGTTAATGTCCATTTTTTTCCTTGCGTGTTGTTTAGGTTGTAAAGGACGGATACGTGTGGAGAAAGTATGGACAAAAGGTCACAAGAGACAATCCATCTCCTAGGGCTTATTTCAAGTGCTCCTTCGCTCCTAATTGCCCTGTTAAAAAGAAGGTACTGGTTGGAACGTACAAGTACAACCGTATTGGGAACTATATTTGCCCTGCAATTGCAAATAACAACTATGAGTCAACAACCTTTCTATTTTTTTTTTTCTTCCCTTAATTATTATACCAAAAACAATATCCATATATGATTTTGCAAAGAACTAACAATTTAAATTGGTCACTCATGAATATATAAGATTAGAGATACTCGTGCTATTTAGGACCGAGCATTAAAATCTGTTGGACCCTATAAATCTTATGGGACGTTGCATGGTTAAATAGGTTTTAGTTGGAATGAACAATCGTGTTGGGGACTATCTTTGCCTTGTAATTGCAAAAAATAGCTAATGAAGCAAGAACCTACCCGATTTCGTTCCTTAATTATTATACCAAAGATAATATATGTAATTCTGCAAAGAACTTAACCATTATATAATAAATCATACAGGGTATGATAGTATATTTAGCCTATCATCTACTTGGAACCCATAGAGTGCATACTATGGATTCTGTATTATAGGGTACCTTATAATTTTTCTATGCTACCATCTACCCAATCTATAAAATATGCTTATGAATATAATTAAATTTGGCAAATATAAAGAATATCTTATTGAATTGGCATCAGTTATAAATCACTTTTCTAGAATACCCAATTAAACAGTTAAAACCTACATCATTTCTCCGGATAAGACAGTACATGGTAGGTATGGTTTGCATTCTCATAATTTTTGTTTAATTGCAAAATTAATTTTCAACTTTACAATCATGTCTTATAAATGGTTTTAATATTTTACAAATAAAAAATTCACAAGTTTCGGAATGTATTTTAAAGTAAAAAAAAAAATTACAATATATAAGTTCTATAATATTTTTAGAAAGTCATAAGATAGGTCTCGATTCTAAACTTTTGAAATATATACTTATAGAAATGATTACATATCATACTCTACTTAATTAGGACCACTTGCCTAAGTTCCGTTGTGTTGAAAGTTCTTAAATTCCTATCAGAAGTGAGTTTAGAAAATTAAGAACAATTAGCTAAAAGAAGACGAACAAAGGGAGTTTAAAAAATGGAGAATTAAGATGAGAATTTGGGCTTTTCGAGGTTTGCATGATATTAAGAAACTTTTCCTTTTCATATCATTAAACTTAAATTTTTTCCATTAAAAACTTAATCCATTCAATTATAAGATCAACGTTCATACCACTAATTATAGTTTTGAGTACAACAAGAAAAATTTTATAAAAAGAAAACATGAAATTAAAAATATGCGTATGACCAAACTAAAGCTAAATTTGATAATTTTTTTTTTTCCAGGTGCAAAGGAGTGTCGATAATCCATCTATTTTGGTGGCTATATATGAAGGAGAACACAATCACACGTGCCCTTCTCAAGCACAATTATCACCAAACACACCCAAAGTATCAAACGTACACTCACTTCCCATGATTGCACCAGAAAGGCCTTGCACTTCCACGGGCAATGCTTCCCATGATGGAGTCCAACAATCACCACGTCCAACTTGTACTTCCCCACCAAAACAAGATCAAACTGACCATGCACCACCGTCATTACCTCAATTTCTTGTGCAACAAATGGCTTTATCTTTGACAAAAGATCCCAGCTTCACGGCGGCCCTCGTCGACGCCATTTCCAGGAAAGTTCTAGAGGAGGTTGGGACAGAGTCATGGTGATGAAAGGTCAAAAGGACTGACGTCACCATCACAATCTGAAATCTTAGGTGGATTTTCAATTTCATACGTAAATTCTAACGTTGCTAAATATTAAAGAAAAAAAAGAAAAACTAAAAATTCAGATGATGATTGTGACATTAACCATGTTGAGAAGTATATATCATTGTGCGTATAGTTGCGATCTTAAAGTTAAGAGCAGTTTAGCTATATATTATATCGTGAGCCGAGTTTGATTGTTAATATTTTGGTACTAAGGTTAGAAAATCGGGCTTTTCTTCCTCGTGAGGATCGACTAAGATTATGCATGCTTTCTTTTTCCCCTTGTAAAGACAGAGTAAGGTTGGACATAGATTAGTTTTGTTACTTATTTAAACCTTGTCTAGTTAAAAAAAAATAAAATAAAATAAGGAAAATATACTCATATGAGTTATCTTGTGATTCCTAGTAGAGGTTGAGATTTAAGTCCCATATCGTCGTGTATTTTCTTTTTTTTTTTTTCTTTTTTTTATTGGGAATTAAAGCATAGATTGAATGCAGATATTTTATCATTCACATGGATTTCTCTGTTTTGATTTTGTTAATTGAATTATGTATTGGACAAAGAATTGAAATTGTAGCACGAATGCGATCACGAAAGGAGAAGATGTCAATAAAAGTATGATTAAAATAATAAATTCGTCTTAAGCTAGTGATGATTACATAAGCGATCGTATTCAACCATATTTTGATCAATTGGTGTTAAAGGAAAATGAACGAATAATGAAGCGACTATCTAAATTTGTTCTGGTATTTACTTGATAATCAAATCAAATTCAAGTTTAAACTATTCGAATAATTTATTACTATACTAAATTTAAGTTTATATCAAGATTAGTCAAAATCGATTGATATGCATTTAATTAGAATTGTATTTAGAAAAAATAAATAAGCAATAATGAAAAGGAGGTTGTTGAGTTGATCCTCGAATAGAGCATGTTTGATCTCGGAGAGCAAAGTTAGAACAAACTCAAGTTAAGTGAAAGCTTTTGAGTCTTCTAGTCCATTTTGAATTGAGCTTGATATGACTCAACCCTTGACTTGTTTACACTTCTATTGATAGACAAACCGAAAGAAATAACTTCCATAACATCTTATCAAACTCCACCTCTACCATTTCCACCACAACACTGTACACCATCACCTCTACATCATTACATGAACAACTTAATTCCCGCCACTCACACTATTAATATAGCTACATCACAACACCACCACCATTACCATGTTTTCATGACAATCATTACTCTCACAACCTCCACTAACACAACTATTACAAATTACTATGATACTAAGATTATGTTTAAGGTTTAGGTCTACGGTCATTGCCACTACCATCATCCCAATACGATAGCAACTGAATCACCACTATCTCTTTTTTATACTCTTCACTATCAAAGATTTCTTAAGGTGGGAAAACATTTTGCATGTTCTACTTTCTTTCCTAGAAAATTCTATCACGTTGAAAAGACTCAAATAGGGCATTAATCAAAGAGCAACTAATGGAAATATCGGAAAAGAAATTATTGTGTAATATAATACGAACTAATTAATTTTTCTAGAAATTTTACATATCCCCCATATAGTTTAATATATGCATGGATTTAACCTATAAATTTTTAAACATTACAAATTACCCATCTAAACTTTAATAAGTTAGTAGCATAAAGCACATTTATTTTTTAAGTTAAGAAAAAGAATACTCTAAGATAAACATTTTAAATGAGTTTTAAAATATACTTTGATAAGTTCAATAAGATATTTCCGTACTAAGGCCAAAGTAGATTATTTGCATCATTTGGGAGCTATTTACCAATTAATCAAAATTTAGAAAGTAATTTACAACATTTAAAAGTTTAGAAGTATATAAGTGCCAAGATCAAAATTTAGAAATTATTTACTTTTTTAATAATTTTTTTCTTTAATGAGTTATTATTTCACAAAATATCATTTAAATGTTACTTAAGTTTGAGTCAGTAAGGATATTACTACTATTTACTTGGAAGAAAAAAAGAATCTAAGATAAATTGAGTTTAAACATTGAGTATATTCATTGATTGCCATTTCAAGTTGACTTCAAATTTAATATTTCAAACTTTGTTTGAACTTTTGCTGGGAGCTCAAAATCATATCGCCTTAATTTGATTTGATTTGATTTGATTTTTAAGTCGTAGTCCAAGCTCATGTGTTTCTCATGGGCTCATGTCAATAAGGCCTTAAAGAACCAATCTTTCTCTGAAGCCCAAACCTAAGACTATATATATTTATGTCTTTCCATATTCAAAGCTTGGCAGGACTTGGAGTTTAATAGGACCATCATGTCATGCCACCAACTGATGCTAACATTTCTCTGGTTCCTTTTCCATTCATTTGCTCGGCATCTCTTTTTAGTACCTCGTCAACGTTCGATACTATTAATAATAAAATACGGCTACTCACTTTGTATTCCACTAATATTCATTTTTAAATAAAATTATATAAACCAAAGTCAGTACACATAGTTTTATATAAACACATATACAAGGTCGAAATGGAGATATAAAACCTTTTAATTTTTATTTAACTCAATATTTTCTTTCATTATTGATAAAAAAAAACAAAAAAAAAAAAAAACCAAAACTACCCTAGTCAATGTATAATCTTCTCATTCTTGATTTTGTACCATGACAAAATATAAAAATTAAGTGAAGATCTTTATAATTTAATGATATGAATATTAATTTTTCAGTAAGATGATTAGGTTTGAATCCCTTAATCCCTAAATTTGTAATTTAATTAAAGAAAAAAAATAATGGAAATTGGGCTTCTTCTCCTTCTTCTTCTTCTTTTTTTCTTTTTTTTTTTTTGCAAATTATTTGTATTAACATACTAGAACATTCATTGATATATATTTATTTTAGAAAATTTCTTTAGCTATCTTTATCAAGAATGTCCGATTGGAAAAATTATCATAAAAAGTAGTGCAATTAAATTCTTCACTTTTCTTTTTCACTTTGTCCTTTCATGTGGGGAAAAGAAAAACAAACAAATAAAAAAAGAGAGGTCTAATTTTCTTTTGCTTTGTCGGGCGTTGAATTCATTGACTTCTACGGCCATTGACTTACAAATGAACAAAGACTTATCTCGATCAATGCCGTACGCCCGCCATTACTTGTGCACTAGAGGTTCCGCCGTCACATTTCTTTGAATATGAAAAGTAATAAGCTTTCGTGGTAGAATTTATATCATATAAATTTTATAAAATTTAAAATATTTTGTAAAATCAAAGTGTTTATTTTATTTATTTTATCTTAAATAAAATATTATTGATCATTTGCATCAAAATCGTAATATTCAAATTTTAGTCGAACTAAAATCACTTTTAAAAGTAAATTATAATATATACATATGTATAACAAATCTCAATCAAAATACAAAATAATAATACAATATAACAAACATAAACCATTGTTACCGACTTAACATGGAGATTTAAGATATACACACTTTAAGTGATATTAGCCGATAATGCACTCATGATGCATTTATAGATTAAATAATATTAAATTTATATATTTATAATTTATTATTATCTATTAGGTAAAAAATCATAATTTTTATTAAAAAATATAAATATAAATTTATTTTTTTCTCTTTCTATACTTATTTTAAATCTTTTAATTTTTTACTTATTAGCAAATTAGAATTACAAATAGAAATTATCTATACACATGGACATCGATTATTATGATGATTATATTTGATTATAATTTGAATTTTATCCGTATAATGCATATATGTAAAGCAGGTGGGAGAGAAAATAGAAAGAGAGAGAAACCGTTGAAGAAATCGTGAGATAAATACCATATTGTGTAGAGAGATAAAGAAGAAAGTAGAGAAAATGAGTTTTGAAATTGAGAGAGATTAATGGAAGAGAGTCGGTCGACGAATTTCTCTATTGTTTATAATTTTAATAAACTCTATTAATATTAATTTTTTGCTAAATAAAATTAAATAGAGAGTAAATAGATAACTTGAAGTGTAGTGATTACTTAAGAGTCAATTCGCTTTAATAATAGAAATATAAATATACAATGAAGTTGTTGATCTATAAAGATAAATATAACTATTTATTAAGTGTCTTCTTAAAAATTAAAATAATGGGTTATAATTTAGGTTAATTTGGTGGAATTTTCAATTGATTTATCAAATCAAATTATATCCATTAGAGATATTATATTCATTATAAGTCAGATCCGATTTGTTATTGCACTTTTATCTATGGTTTTGCCTAATTTAGGATTTAGGGTTCAAGTTTAGGATATTATAAGGTTCTCTCAATTTATGTTATCAAAAGATTTTTTTTTCATTATTTTTTTAATTATAAATCTAAGCTTGGTTAACCTAGGTTTTGGATCTAATAAACCAAAGGCTAAGGTTCTTAATATTTAAGAAACCTTAATTTTAATTATGTATGAATTATACTATTTTTTAAGATTTTATTAATCTTTTCTGATAATTAGAAATTACCAGGTGTTTCCATATTTTGATTGTGGCATAGGTAGGTTTAGGATTTAGATTTCAATATTGATTTTGATATAATGTACTAAATTCAAGATGCGTAGACGTATGTATCTCTAACTTCTATTGATATGTTATGTCTAAACTAACAATTAAAATCTTCAAAAATTATTGTAAGAACCCCCTCATAAAATTAATTATCCAAATGAAGCCAAATTAACATCTAATTATGGATAATTAATTCTTAAACAATATATAGTAACCATACAATTTAAATTTCAACTATCCTAACTCTTATGTCATATATAATCACCACTCTTTTCTTCCTAAAGGTAGTATCAAGGGTCTTGAAAATATATTAAAGTCTATTAGATCGGCTTAATTTCAGAAATAGAAAAGGGTGAGCCTAAATATAGTACATAACACCACAAGCACATACATATCCCACATAAAATAACCAGATCACATATGTTAATGCAACATGAAATACATAACACGTAGTTTAGTTATCTTTTATTTAAGTCGTCACACAACGAAAGATACTTATGGCCTTACGAAACGACACAAAAGATATAAATAGATCTTGATTGGGAACTGCTACTATAAGCCCCATCTAAATCAAGCGCTTAGAACCGTCACCTCCAACTTTAGGATTTTCTAATTTACCTTAGATTATTTCAAAGGATAACTCTACTAGGGACATCACTGCATGAGGATCATTGAGGTGCCCCCTAAGGTTCTACTACCATCGGCCCCTAGGTCAAGCAAAGCATAAAAGCAATCAACTAAGAGTCGAATATTTATTTAGTCAATTTTCAATTTACTAGCCTAACAACCACAACCAACAAAGATGTGTTACATACTTGGATTGCTCTAATTAGAGGAAAAATAGTAAACTCTCTAATACCTATTATAGAAAACATAAAGTTAGTTCTATTAATTTCTAACTTAGAGTATTAGTTCTTCCTAAACATCAAAATATGATTCCATACTTTTAATAATTAGATCTTACTCTTAGAGACTTAATTTAATTGGAAAAGTAGTAACATGATTAATCGATGGAAAGAATTTTTGTTGAATATAAGACATACCAAGAGGCTAAACTAGGGAGCATGGTGTGCTTATAGCCATACTGGGAAGCAGGAGCATGCTTCATACCATGCTCTTTAGTGCCAACAAGCTACATGTTATGATTCAACCATGTACTCATTCTTCTATCTCTAAAAATAAAAGGCTTTCACCAAAATTCCTCATCCTTCTTTCGAATAATCATTATTCTCTTATCAACAAACACCATTTTACCTAGGTCATCACTTCCTTCATAAACATCATTCTAATATGGTTATTACTCATTTGACAACAAGATCTTGTGATAAAAATAAGGTTTTTATCATAAAACTCAACTAACCCGATTTCTTGAGTTGAAACTCTAAGATCTCTCACAATTCCCTTCCATTTAAGTGCACTACCCATAGATAATGGCATTAACCACATCAGATCATAAAGAAAACTCCTTAAGAGCCAACAAAAAGCCACTTACTATTGATTCCCTCCAAAGTTATGAATTTTATGTATTTTCCCATGCCTTATGAGTCTCTTTCTCATGTAACAAGGATAAAACAATGTTAATTTAGTAGTAGATTGATGAAATTGATAAAAAAAGATTATAGTTTTCTCCAATCCCTACCTCATGTTCTCATAGGGTTCGCTTTGAGAGGAGACAAAGTCCATCAATAGTGAGAGCTTCCATGAGAGAATAACAAGGATGTAGGGTTTTTGCAAACAAATAGGTTTAGGAAATATTGAACTTTTAGTAATATCTTTGCTTAAATTCTCATAAAGTCCTTTATGTCCTTAA
Organism: Lumnitzera littorea; assembly: GCA_024138015.1. Lineage (NCBI taxonomy): Eukaryota > Viridiplantae > Streptophyta > Magnoliopsida > Myrtales > Combretaceae > Lumnitzera > Lumnitzera littorea. Next base: position 2,416,594 of record JAMXBB010000007.1, on the reverse strand, counting down.
CACTTTTTATTTAATATCTTTAATTATTTTATAAGTTTCATAGATGTTACATTTAAATTTTGGATAGGAATCTTAAGGTTAGGTGATTACAATTCCATTTTTATTAGCAATTTAAAAATCTAATAGTTGATAATGAATTAAAGTATTAAGATCTCAAACTACTTGAATTGTTGGACCTCGTATTGGTTTCTTCCTTTTATTGCATCTATTACTGTTTTGCTAGAGTAAACTGTGAAAGAAGCTCCAAGGTTATATTTATAACGTCTAAGATAAACTTCATGTAGCCCCAATCTTATGATAGTTTTTAACTATTACCATGCCCAGTTTAGTAATTGTATTATTTAATGTTATTGTTAAATTTTCAATTTCCTCTTTTAAACCATATTGAATTTTTTATTAATGCAATTGTTTATTGTTTTCCTACTTGACTCTTTTATTTAGATGGTAGTTGCAATTATTGTTATATAATAGACATATATAAGTGTGTATTGGTATATCTAATTTATTAATACTTACATACATGCATGCATGTGTAATATATCATTCTTAGAGTGTTCCAACTAGATTGATTAAGTATAAGGTATAAGATCAACCCATAGCCATAATCCCATCAATAGAGGTTCATAATAAGTTTTAGAATCAGAACATACCATATGATATTTACAAACCATCCTAAAGTCTATACTTTATAGAAGTTGCAATATATATAGGTTACTTTAAAAACTAATTATTTTTTTCTAATTACACTTTTATTCTGAGGTAAATGTTTCTATAATTTCATAACTAGATAGTTTTTTATCGTACTATGTGATATTATCACAAAATTAAATCTACTATAATGTTTGTTTTTTAGTATGAATAGATTTGTAACCCAAGGTAGGTATTTTCTTTTGAAACTATGTTACTCAAGGACCTTTATATCTAACCTAGTCTCTATACAAATGGAAGGAAATATATAAGAAACCATCCACTATAAAGAGGTTTATATACTCATATAAGGTTATGTATGTGATAGATGAGACTCCTAGTAAGACAGTAGCTATATATATAGGTGGAAATATAATACCATGATATATTTAATATTACTATTTAATGATTATTATACCTAGAATGTGTACCTAAGACAAAGTATAAGATATAGGTTAGTGTATGATACGAAGATGCTATACTTATACTCTACCCTATAAGAGCATGCATTTGAAAATTATATTTTCATATCTCAAACCTATCTTACAACCTCTATACCTACCCAATCAAGTAAAATAGAAGTAGAATGGGGTATAAGTTTCAATAAAATTATCTAGTTACCTCTAATTTCAACTTATGTCTAGTTAGTTGTCCAACAAAAGCGTTATAATTAGTGTTGTTTCAAGAAAGTTGCTAGTAGAGATTCTTGATTTTAGGCCCCTAATGTAGACCTTTATTTGCAATACAATACATCATAAGGTGGCACTTGCATGTTATCCAGCATGACCACAGATTGCCTCTAATTAGAGCTACCGAGTCTTACTATTTAAATTCTTATATTTTATCCTTTATTCAATTAAATAGGTAAGTGTACCTATCATTTGTTAGTATGGATAAGTATAAGGTTGTCTCCAATGGGAAAATGGTTCAAACATTAGTACCAATTATTCTTCCTATTAACTAGTGATCGAATGATTTAATGAAGTAATTTAACTGATTTTTACAACTAAATTGTACTAATTCTACGATTACACCAAGAAAACACAACAAGTAAGATTATAATACAAAAACAACAAATTACAAAGCAGGTTTACTCCACTATATTAACATGTCTTGTGAACTATCCATCCTAATAATAACTCATCTATAGGAATTCTCTATTCATAAGTATTCTTCTCAGAATTACTCAATTCTAATCCCGATTGTGTTTCTTAGAATCTCTTCTCAAAAAATGGACAAGTCAAGATTGCATTAGAAGCTTACTAATCCTTGAATTCCATACAATATGTAGCGAACTTTCTAAAAATATCTTTATTAACAGAAGTAGTTCATTCTAGTGACTAAGATTTATTCAATGGAATCATTTCTCAACATATTCCGTTGAAATCTTCCGCAAGATTATGTTATGCAATATATTATCTCAACTTGTGTAAAGTCTTAATCACTAGAAATGCATAATCATTAGGAATAATAACAATTCAAAATACATTCATGTTAAAAAGAATAAATACAAAGAAATAGGAGAAAGGAATTAAAATACAATATAAAAAAAAAAAGAAGAATAAAACCCCTTTTAATTCAATGAAGGATTTTGATACAACAATATATAGGCACTAGATTCTTTACAATTCTCTCGAAATTAGTGAAAAATGTTACATAAAACTCTCCTTACAATATCACTACCTAAGAACACAAATATAAAACTTAATGGTCTTAATTCTAATGATATGTTATGTTTCTTGATGGTATTCATTCTAATATAATTCTCTCTATTGATCCGGTATTCTGCTTCCTTATCTAAAAGTCACAGTATATTTATACTTAACTCGTCAAAGGACTCGAATTATACCACTTCAAGACACTGATTGATATTAAGACATGTTATGCGTATTGGTTTGTGTGAAAAAGTTGGAAAAAAAAACAATTGTGTTCACTCCCATCATACCCATGACTTGGGATATGATAGTCTCAAAAAATAAAATTCTACACCAATCACAACCGCAACAATGGACATAAACTCTTCGTCGCTTCATTACATTTCATCACGCCCCGTGATTGAGGGCACGATTACCTTCCTGTTATATAATCACGACCGTGATTGATAGGGGGATCATTAAAACTTCCTCAATCACACTCATGACAAAGGATGTGATTATAGAGGGCTAAATTTAATAATGGGCTTCAAGCCCATTAATCAAATGGATTTGACTCCTTGGGCTAAGATGATAGGGCTTGAGGAGCCAAGTCCATAAATTATCGAGATGATCAAGGAAGACTTGGCATGGTAGGTTTGGAGTAGGGCCCATTGGATCGATCCATTTAATCTAACCTTTCTTAGTTTGATTTACACTAAAATAATAAATAAAGCTTTTACTTGGGCTTAAACCTATGAAAATAGCCCACTTAAGATCCATTAATAAGGGGGTTTAATCTTAGCCATTGATAACAGTCATGATTTGACGGATGTGATCAATAACCCTTTCCTATAAATATCCTACTCACATCTTCATTTGAATAAGAAAAAATACCCCCCATTAACACCGTTACTTTGCTAGAACTTTGCCTCAAAAATTGAACACTTAAACACTGCAAGAACACCATCCCGTTCTTCATTAATCTTGGAGTTTGATGCCATCTTGCCCCTCCACCTATCACTATACGAGGTAAAGCCTTACTAAGATCGCCTACTACTCTTCTTCCCTATGCTTCCCTCCTAATCATCATGTACGAGTCACTCAAGTCATTTCTCTAGTCACGTATAGCATGACTTCATACACGGCATGCACGTGACACTTTCATGCTATACGTGACACTTGCATCTATACCCAACACCCTCACATTTTTCTAGCAACTCCATTAGGGAGGGAAGACTTGATACTCACATCATGGTATCTCTAAGGTGAAGACAACCTGACCTTACTGAAGGAACTAATCAAGAGCAAAATGTTAATACTATGACCAATTATCAAAATCCACCTCCAACTAAAGACATTGATCAAGGTGATGGCATACAGGAAGGTGTCCTTGATAATGCACAATTAATGCGAGAGCTACGAGAAACTAATTGGAACCTAAGTGAACTTATGGTGATGTTTTCTCAATGTATGCCTACTTTGGCTGCCTTTGTTACTACATAACAAGGAGCAACTTTCTCGAATCATTCTAATGTGATGCAATAATATATCCCACCAAACCCTTCGATTGTCAATGAGCATGTTGCTCCTAACATTGGAGAACAACTTCTTGCTGTAGAACCTATAGTCTCGCAAGATTCATTACCTGAAGTAAGAAATCAAGGACTTCAGATTGGAGGCTCGTCATCTTCATGTGTTATGCCACGTATTCCAATTATTTACTTTATTTAACCAACACTAATGAATCCCATGTCTGCAAGATTTATACCTGTGAATCTAGCGCCCGTGCATCCTGCTCCTACAATGTCACTAAAGGCTGAAGCATCTATTTAGAGAGGTTCATTTGTGACTAAAGAAGATTTGGATATATATTTAAAGGAGATACAAGCGAAATCTACGGGATACCAGAATTGAAGCTTTCTTATCACCAATGCATTGCCGCAAAGTCATACCCTAAGGATTATGTCAGTCCAAAGTTCATGCTATTTAATAGCAAGAAGGGAAGTGCTAAAGAACATTTGTTAAAATTCATCGAGATACTGGAAGTATATGACATAGATGACAATTTGAAATTGAAAAAATTCTCCAAGTCACTCACTGAGAAGGCATACACCTGGTATGTTCATCTCCCTTCAAGATTAGTAGATTCGTAGGGTAATACGTGTAAGATATTTTTGGAGAAGTTCTTCTTCACAGAAGAGAGAGTCACCCTCACTGACATGGGAAGGATCTTATAAAAGTCCAAAGAAGATCTAATGGATTGTATCGAGTGCTTGAAGGAAGGCTCACTAGATATACAAGACATTTGTGATGAGAGAGAGTCAGTTAAGATCTGTATCCAAGGGATGTTTCCTGAGTACGCTGTCAACCTTGAAAACCTTTCGTCGGCCTCCTTTGCTGCGCTAGTTGAGAATGCGCGAAGGACTAACAACTCAATGGCATGACAAAGAAGTGAAGTTGGGAGATTCAATAAGCGCACTTCGTTTGTAAGAGTAGCTCAAGGCGAATCACCAAGGAGAGCAAAGAAACAAAGAGATGATAAGCATACTAACTTTAGGTCATCTTTGACATATCCTTGTCCCATGGCTAAAGTGCATCAAATGCTCAACTAGTGGCTTCATGATGGAAATATCAAGCTTTCAAGGGTTAAGCATCTCACTACAAATGAAGAAAAGAGTGATCCCAAGTATTGTAGATTTCATCGGATTATTGGTCACCCAACTAAAGATTGTTTCACTTTGAAGAAAATATTCAATGATTGAGTTGCACGTGGTGAGTTGATCATCGATAACAATGATGTTAGAAACGATCCACTTCCCGCCCACAACAACCGAAGGGGTGCTGTCAACGCCATTAGCTATGATCCCATCACCATTGAAATAATTTATGCCCAAACTACTGGAAATGATGAAGATAAAGGAAAGTCAATTGAAGCTCAGGATGATGAACACCCACCTATTGTTATGGCATTGTTAAAGGCAGCTAACTTTAGGAATTTCTTTGATCTCTTGGGATTTAATGAGAAAGATCGGCTTACGGCAACAATTGCACTCATACAGATCTTTGAGAGTCAATATATGGAGTGTAGTTCAGTACAGCCTATGAAGAGGATGGCCACAGTGCATGAAAATGCGGTTTTATTTATTGATGTAGACATGTGTGTAAAGAATTCCAATCATAATTGCCCTTTATATGTGGAAGGTATGCTTAACGGGTCTCCGATCAAGAGAACATTCATTGATAATAGTTTTTCATTAAATATCATGCCAATAAGTACTTTTAAGGCTGCTGGAATTGATATTTCTCGATTGGTTAAATAGCCTATATCAATAAATGGATTTAGCTATGCTCCTACAGATTCTATTGGGTATGTTAATGTTGATCTCAAGGTTGGCCCTATCCATGGTACTATTACATTTCATATGATTGATGCACCGGTCCAATACCATCTACTCATTGGTAGGAAATGGTTGCACGATCACAACTTGGTCCCATCTACATTGCATCAATGTATTAAGGGCCATTGGAAAGGGAAGGATATATTTATTCTAGTTACCAAGAATCCTTTCGAGCAACGCAAATCATATTTTATTGAGTCAGGTTACTTTGATGAATTTGCTGAAGAAGGCGAGACTGCAATAGCCAAGTCGATTGGTGTCCCTTTACCTACATGGGAAGAAAATCAAGATGGTCAGTAAAAGAAAAGAAAGATGTGCAGGTGTCGTAGGGGAAAGAAGAAGAACAAGCAGCTTAAAGGAATTGAAAACTTCGTTCGAGAAGACGGAAGAAGGGTATACTGCTTATGATGGTCTCAGGGGTCTGAGGAGGTATATTTTTCCTCTTTAGATCCCATACCAGTACAAGAAGTCCAACCCGCCCCACAGCAACTACAAGACCAAATGAAACCATGAGCTAAGGAAATAGAAGAATTGGATCTAACATAATCGAGAGAGTTGCAACGGCTAATCTTCATAAGCAAGAGCCTCCCACAAGAAATAAAAGTTAATATTGTCGCGTTGCTAAGAGAATATAGAGATGTATTTGTATGGACCTACGAAGAGATGTTAGGATTGAACCCTAGTCTCATAGTACACAGATTAAGCATTGCCCTAGGAGTTATGCCTGTAAAGCAAGGATAAAGGGTTTTCCGCCTTGAGATTGAAGTCCAAATTAAGCAAGAAGTCGAGAAGTTATTACAAGCTGGATTTATAAGGCCCATCCAACATCCTACGTAGCTTGCTAATATTGTTCTTGTAAGAAAGAAGAATGGACAAATAAGAGTATGTGTGGACTTCTAGGATCTAAACAAGGCTTATCCTAAAGACAAATTTACTCTACCAAACATTGATACTCTGATAGACACAACTGCAAGACATGATTTATTCTCATTTATGGATGGATTCAGTGGTTATAATTAGATTAAGATGGCAACTGGGGACGCGAAGTGTACCACTTTTCGAACACTAGTTGAAAATTTTTATTATACTGTCATGCCATTTGGACTTAAGAATGCAGGCGTCACTTATCAAAGAGCAATGACTGCTATATTCCATGATATGATGCATGACTTTATGGAGGATTATGTTGATGATATAGTCATCAAGTTTAAAAGGGCACATAATCACATAGTTTATCTACAAAACGTTTTTGAACAATGTCGGTTGTACAAGCTTCGCATGGATCCTCTCAAATGTGTTTTTAGAGTGTTCTCAGGGAAGTTTTTGGGGTTTGTTGTCTATCGGAAAGGAATTGATGTTGATCCTATGAAAGTGTAAGTTATAAGAGCAATGCGATCCCCTACTACTTTAAAAGAACTAAAAACTTTTATGGGAAAATTCTCTTATATTAGGAGGTTTATACGAGCACTTGCTGAGATTTCATACCCATTGCACCAACTTTTGAGGAAAGGAATTTCATTTGAATAGGAACAGGTCCACGAGGAGGCAATTCAAAAGATCAAGATGATCTTGACTTCTCCTCAGACCATGACCATGCCTGTCAAAGAATTGCCATTGATTTTATATCTTACGTTTATCGACAAGTCCGTTGGAGCTCTACTTGCATAAGAAGTTGATGGTCGAGAGCGACCTGTATACTATCTGAGTCGAACCCTTCAAGGTAGCGAAGTCAAGTACCCAGCTTGTGAGAAACACTGTCTCGTGCTGGTATTTGCCATGCAGAAGTTACGGCATTACCTCCTTACACATAAGATCAATTTGGTAACTCGTTTGGATCTGATCAAGTATTTATTGTCACGACCGACTTTATCAAGACGAGTTGCAAAGTGGTTACTCCTTGGAGAATTTGATATCTCAGTGAAATCCACTAAAACCATCAAGTCATAAGCCTTGGTTGATCCATTAGCACACTTCCCAAACGCCCAAAAGGGCTTGACTGTAGGCGTAATACCAGTTGAATTTCATGAAGATACTTTAATGATCGAAGTGGATGGTGAATGGAAACTTCAATTTGATGGTTCTATAGGAAATCAAGGCTGGGGAATGAATTGTATTGACATTACCTGAAGGTCAAGAGATACCCTTAGCATTTAAACTTGATTTTCGATGCACCAATAATGAAGCCGAGTACAAGGCAATATTACTTGGTTTGTTGTTTGCACAAGGAGTTGGAGCGCATAATTTGTGTATTTGAGGTGATTCAAATTTAATCATTAGATAGACCACGGGTGAGTTTGGATTGAAGTAACCTACACTTGCACCTTATAAGGCTGCAATGTAGGTTATAGTCAAAAAATTTAATTTTATACAATACAAGCACATGAGTCAATCGGCGAATAGGTATGCCAATGCATTGGCCACACTTACATCTAAAATGTCGATTCAAGACGCTAGTAGTAATGTAAATATCTAAGTAGTCAAGAAATCTATTCTGTGTACGGTTTTAAATTTTGTTAACGAGGATGAAGACATGCAAGATGATTGGCGCAGTCCATTCATGGAATAGTTAACACACCCTAATGCGGCTTCTATTTTCACTTTGAAGAATTTTGTTAAAATCAATGGAATGTTATATTATAAGGGTTCAGAAAGTGTTCTTTCTTAATGTATTGGTTCTAAGAAAGCTCATCTCAAGTTAGACAAGTATCACCAGATTTGGTGTGGGGAAGAAGGGCTATCACTATATCGTCGTATTCAGCGTACAGGGTATTATTAGCCATCGATGACTAAAGACGCACTTTAAGTGTAAGTACATTGCCCTAAATGTTTTGAGCTTCTTGACTAGAGTGAGTGTAATTTTGTATCTAGTGTTGAAGACTGAAGGTATCTATACATCAATTACTTGAGGAAAAATGTGTTTTCGACGAATAGTACAGACACTAAGCTTGTAAAGCGAAAGGCCAGGAAGTATCTTATGCACAAAGGTGAGCTCTACAAAGTATCGTTTATGGGAAAACCCCTAAAGTGTATCGCTCTTCCTGAAATGGAAACAGTTTTGACTGAGGTACATGCTAGAGAGTGCGGGGAACATCAAGGAGGAAGAAAACTATATTATTATCTACTCAATAGAGGATACTATTGGCCAACAATGGAAGTAGATGCTTTCAACTTCACTAAGAAGTGTATTGTTTGTCAACAGCATGGAGATACCATTCATGCTCTTGCAGTCACACTCCATAGCATCATAACTCCTTGGCTTTTTCATACGTGGGCTTTTGACCTTATTGGACTTATACATCCACCATCAAGAGGATGCATCTAGATTTTGGCAGGAACAAAATGCTTTACAAAGTGGGTAGAGACAACTCCTTTAAGGAAGGCTATAGGACTAGCAGTTATAGGTTTCATGAAGGAGAATATCGTATGTAAGTTCGAAATCCCGAAGCGTATTTAATCTAACAATGGCACTCCTTTTATCAATTCACATTTCCGCTAACTACTGGTTTCCTATAATATTAACCATGTGAAGTTTACGCCGTATTACCCAAAAGTAAATGGATAAGCTAAAGCCACTAATAAGAGCTTGTTGAAGATACTTAGTCACATGGTTCATGATAATCATAAGGCATGGCATGACAAGCTACCATTAGTGTTTTAGGCCTATAAGACATCTAAACGAAGGCCGATGCAGGCAACTCCTTTTTCTCTAATATATGGGACTGAGGTAGTAGTTCCCATAGAAGTCTTAATCCCATCTACTAGGTTGGCAATCAATACTGAGCTTGAACCTGATACATTGTGAGCGATGGATCTGGAAGCATTAGACAAAAGGCGTGATATCGCCAAACATAATCTCATCAATTATCAACATAAGATTGGAGTGGCATATAACCGTCTAGTGAGAAAGAGATCATTCCAATAAGGTAACGTCGTATTTTGTGCAACCAAGCATGTATGCCGAGGTACCCCAGCGCCCAAGTTTAGACCAAAATGGGAAGCACATTTCGTAGCTGAGGAAGTATATGAAAGTGGATATTGCAAACTCAGGTATCCTAGCACGGATGCTATTACTACTCCTATTAATTTTCAATATATCAAAAAGTTCCATTTGTAAAAGGAAACTATAGTAAAGCTAAATGAATGAAACTTACAGCTTGAGCTGTACGAGCTTGTTTTGCATATCTATTTCTATTATTATCTCCTTTACACACCTTGGGTTAAAAAAATAATAATAACAAAGTATTGGTGTTTGTAATGCTGCTACTTGGTAAGAGACTTATCTCCCGAGTGCGCAATATACACCTATCATATGAGTTATCGATTGGTTGAAACTTTGACTCCCAGGCGCACCATATGATGTTCTATCGAATAAGACAATGACTTGCACTATTTGACTATATGTTCATGAAGCATGTAAAAATAGTTAAGTATTGGGTAATACGCCCTTAACTCATGATGTAACTATCTAATGGAACTAATATTCCTCGTTTCAACCAATATCTCCATACTATTGAATCATATATTCGAATCCTTACTTACGAATGAAATACACTTCCACTGTATAAGGTTTTCTTGAAAATATATCAAGCCATGAAGTAAACTATCATGTAAAGTGCTGCTAAGGAAATGTAATGTTTTCTAAGCGCATAATGATGTGAACTTTCAAGAACTTACTAAATCAACAAACAACTCACATTAATTCATGATGTTCCATGTAAAGGCATGGATCTTAAATAAACGAGAAACGAAACTACACATACTGAGCTTAACAAGTCCTTACACTCTATTAAAAAAAAAAGGGAGGGGGTGGGGGTTGCAAAGAGAACAAAGGTAATACTATCAATACTCGACACTAGATGCTACAATAGAATCAAGATCTATGCTTACTAAACACTCCTCTCTCTCAAGTTCTGCCTTTACAAGTTCGGCTTTGAGTAGCTCACATTTTTCTTCAACGTCTCGGCTGCCCAACACCTTTTAAGCTTCAGCTGCAATGATTTCCATCTTGTTGAGCTTGAACCTAAAGACATGTGCTATAGTGACACTACTAGTCAAAAGTTCAAGATTTTCTATGGATAGCGAGTGCCAAGCCTCATCAAACTGCCCTACAGCTTACCCAAGTAGGCCCAAGATATGAGTAGTCACATTAGAACCCAAACAAACTGACCCTACCCAAAAATCTCCCTCCATCCTATGTAAGCGCTCTAGTGGTGCTAAGAGGTTAGAAGGTATCGTAAAGCCATGAAAGGAGGAAGTATCTTCCAAGCTTGCTATCATCTTGGTTGCTGATCCTTTATCTCCATGTTGTATTGTTCTAATCTCTAAGGGAAATGATGATGTGGGATCCCTTGGAACAGGCAAAGTCGCATTACTACAAAGGGTAGGAACGTTGCTAACTACAGTAGCATCCATGGAAGCATTTTCAGCAGTATGTATCTCTTCATTATAAAACCTTACACCCATCAAAGCATCAATAAATGCTTGGATCACACTTTCCTCTAAGAGTAAAAATTCACTATCTTCACAATTGTCAATGATATTAAACACATTAGGGATTCTAATATTACCATGGGTGTCTTCATTAACTTGTTTTGTAGAGTTTGTTCTATCATTGAATTGTCCTTCTTAGTCATCATCAATGTCTATCATGGAATTTTCTCTATCGTCATCTGTGTGTTTAAGAGAATCCCCATAATCAACCAACTCAACGTCATCTTCTCCTTCGTCTACAATCTCGGTAATGGCAGGCAGATCTTTAGCTTGAAGTACCTTTCCCATACTGTAGCGACTTGGAAAAGGGTGAGTAATAAGAGGGATACTTTGACTTAAAGAAGTTCCTTTAAGGATGCTACCGCTCACTACATCAAGATGATGCTTCATCACTTTCTGTTTAGTAGAAGTGACATCCTTCTCCTTTCCCTTTTGCTCCTATGACATACATAAAATTGAGAAAACTAAAAAGACTAAGTTTCAAGAAAATATTAGTGTATTAAAAAGGAGGAAGGAGAGTATAATGATAATGCCACCTCATGAATGCGGCTATGCTTAATTTGTTTAATGATCAATGGGGGAGAGGGTGAGCGTTCGCTTTGTGATTTACCTCGAGCATCATCAGACGACTTCGCATTATTAGATGATTTTAGGTCTTCTTTGAGTCGAAAATGAAAGTCATATGTCTGGATGACTATTTCAAGTAAATCCCTTGTAACTGTCTCCAAGACATACTTCTTAAACCCATCTAAGCAATTCTTATAATATGTAAGCCAGCTACTCGAAGCAACCCTAGAACGACTCATAGAAGGAAAGAATAATTGCCTGATCCTCCCATGAATGTTCTTCCAGCTCTCAAGTCTGAACGCCTTGCAACATTCATCAAAACTTTGGTTAATGACCAAATCATGAGGTACTCCTTGATTAAACCCCAGTTGTTGAGCAACCCAATCAAGTGAATATTTTATGACACTACACTCAAGGAAGCAATTAGAAGCATCGACCTAATCATGAAGTGACGGAAGACCCCCAAGTGTATTCCATAAGTTAAACTTTACCTCAACATCAGAAAGCTCATCATGAAGCTCTATCAAGTTTACTAAGTCCTTTGAACTAAAAAGGTAGATTTTTTAGTACCATTCATATTTAGGCAATTCTTTTGTGTATGGACGAAAGCTAAACTCATGCAAGGTATCAATGTTATTCTTCAAAGTACTTGGGAGTTTTCTATTAACCTATCCCCAAGCCTAGGGCCTGACGGTATTAGAATGTGTAAGTGAGAGACCAGAATATCTCCTATAACGCTTGCAGAAGAACATACGAAGAAACACTAAGTCTCTGTATGACACTATAACGTATCTCCCTTGTAAACGTATCGAAGTTTCATGAAAGAGGTCCAAATGCCTATACAAGGAACCCAAGTAGAAAGGCCCCAAAGCAAAATATTCCCCTCACGCGATACGAATAGCCAAGTGGAAGAGTCGAGGACTAACGCCTTTTTCGAGGCCCCCTGAGAATACAAACGATGACAACCAATAAGCAATGAAAGCTTCCAACTCGTACCTGAAACATAAGACAAGATATATTAAGTTAGGGTTATAAAGTAAACATCAACAAGAAAAAGGGTAAACAATGACTATGCCACGTCAAAATGTAGGAACTTACTTACACTGATATCGAGACCCCATCTTATCACCTTTGTCTGGCCTAAAGAAATACTCGATCCACACACTAAGCATACCATACCTGCGAGTATCTAGAGCTTCTCTTTTGTCCACTTCTAATAGTTCAATCAATGCTCGATCGTCTTCCGAGATTGAAGTTATGGTGATGTCGGTCAGTCTAAGATTAAGAAGGTTCAGAAGGATTGCAGCATCCTCTAGTGTTGGAGTGATCTCACCCCATATTGTCACAAAGGAATATAAGTGAGTGCTCCAACGGGACATGATAGCTCGCCAAGTTTCTATTTCTTACGGGCGGTGCAAAGTTAAACGAGAAGACACCCATATGGGGTAAAATACCCCTGGTTCTTCCAAAATGGATGTGTATGCGGGATTCTTGAAAATGTACATTACCCAAGACAACTAACCATTCACTATGTGCTTTGGGCCGTCAAAACTACTATCTGAAAAAGGGATTTCTTTCTTCTCATTTCTAAAACGTAGCACAGAATCTACTTCTATCTCAACCCTCTTATGTATTGGAGGTTCTTGTCTTATGAAACGCAGCTTGCCATCTTTAGGTAAATGTGGATGTATATCCCGCCTCTTTATATCTTGCCAGAAAAAGTTACCTTAAATAATTTGGTCTACCTACTTGTCTCGAAGTAAGGGGGCTGTCGGGATGTGATCCTCAGAATATACCAAAATTTCATTGTTCTTATTAGTATTGTTGCTACGAGAACGGCTCTTACCAGATTCTTTACCCATGTCGATAACCTTAAAAGCAGTAATGACGTCTATATGAAAGAAAGTGAGCACCTGTAAATGAAGGGGAACAAGGGAGTGAGTAGAAGTAAGGTGTATTTAAAAAGTATGACATCCAATTATGAAAACTAGAGATGACATATATGCATAAGGACTCTTGCAATACGTGATGACAATACACAATTCACACATGAGATTAGTGATGCTACGCCCAGCTCACATGCTTATGATGATGTTTTCTAGCATGTGTTCATATTAAAAGACTAACGTTTAATGCATCATGTTCAACTTGCGTAATGGGACCTTACATCGTGTCCAACGTTGTGTTCAAGAGTTATATAGTTCTCATGACTCATGTGATGCTCTAACCTCGCACCATGTTCAAAACTCATGTTGTATTCAAGCCTTACATCACGTATAGGCCTCATGTGATATCATGTTCAACACATGTGACATGTTTAAGATTCATTCCATATTCAAAGCTCATGTTACATTCATAGATTATGTTGTATTGAAGATTCACTTTGAGTTCAAGACTCGTGACTATGGCTTACACTCACTTACATTCAACCCTAACGTTTAAGACTCATATTCACTATCATGTTCAAGGTTCACATGCAACCTCATGTTCACTTATGATCAAGCCTCATGTATCAAAGCTTATGTTCGATGCACATGACGAGACTCATGTTCAGCTTAAATACCAAAAGTGGTATAGTCAAGTTGCATACTTAATTCACGCGTACTCCTATAGAAAGTTTAAAAGTACTCATGTTAGAAGCATACACATGCTCATGCCAAAGAAACTATGCTAAATTGAAGTGTTCAATCCTCATGTGTTCAAGCGCAAGATTTATGTCTTGTTCATGTACGTTGAGCTCGCAAGCTCGTGAACTCGTACTCTACTCTTATGCACTCATGTTCAAGGTTTATGTTCAAATTCAAATTTTATGGTTATGTAGAGGCCTCATAGTTCTTCTACATGATTATTCCTTGAGTGTTTATATTGAGGGGCAGTGAAGTTCATTTCACATATTGCCTCATGAGTGCTTATGTTAACGGGAGGTTGTGTTCAAGTCAAGGGTGTCACTCTCATATGTTTATGTCTAAGACTCATGTTCAAACTGTATGAGCTCAACTCATGCTCGACTCTCACGCACTCATGTATGCATGTCCTTACAATTCGAGACTCATGATTTGATTCACATTTTATGTCGTAATTAGCTTTATAGAAGTTATAAAAGGAGGCTACGTATGACCTAAGTGTTATACCTCTTAGCTACCACCCGTTGAAGAAGATCAGTACTCAAGTCACGATCACAAACCCTTGACCCTTAGTTGGCAAATAGTCACGGTCTGGGCAGTAAAGAGTCTACCTTCTTTAAACCGTACAGATTTGCTGACTATTGCTAGTTCGAGATGTGGTCCTTAAGTTGCAATCACAGACTTTTGGCCTTCAACTGTAGGTGGTTGCAATTCGAACAGTCAAGAGATCCTCTTTAAACCAAATTCTCAAATGTTAATTATGCTACTTGCAAAGCATGGAAAATGAAGAGATGTCATTTTCTAAATTCAAAAAAAAGGGAGGAAAAGGATGTTAAGATTAATTATCCAAAGAAACACATCAAAGTATGACTAAAATTACAAGAACAAAGGCATTAAGTAGTAAAAACTATCTCATTATTCATTACACTGAGAAGAAACATTGGAGCCAAAGAAAATGCATGAATTTAGGTTATATACAAGATTCTCAACATCTCAAATGAAGTAAATAAACGGTTGAAAATGGGAGGTAAACAACCAACACCCATGTTAAGCACCGGGAAATCATGATTAGTGTTAAATATGCTCTCCAAACAATGGTCTCTTGTGTCAAGCAAAAATAGGGTTAACTAAATTTAAATGAAATTCCTAAATTTCCATGACCATGATGATGTCAAGACTATCCTTGTCGTGGAATTCATGCCCAATAGTTCCTTACACCACCGGCTATACGTCTCCACCGCCACACTACCACTGTGGCTAAAACGTTTGGAGGTAGCGTTATACGTGGCGCGTGCATTAAGGTTCCTTAGTCCTGTAGTCATCCATAAGGATATCAAGTTGGTTAATGTTCTATTCGACTCGGATTGGAATGCAAAGCTAGTAGATTTTAGACTAGCAACTAGTAGGCATCCAACCTAAGCCCCCTTAAACTAAGTTGACTCAAGTAACCATATTCAAGCTTATGAGACCTAAATTGTACATGTTGATGTATATGTTCAACAGCAACTTTCCCAAATAATAGCCTGTTGATGTAGTTTGCAATAAATTTAGGAGTAAGAATAACTTTTGGATATTATAAATTATTAGCAGGATAAGAAAACTCTGATTACCAAAGCTTCTACGGAGCTTAGTGAAAATCTAACAGTGGTAGTTTCAAGTAAACTTTGTAAGGAGCATGGTTCATTCTTTAGAACCAAGAGAAGTGGGTGTAAAAAAAAAAAAAAACAGAGAAAAAAGAAAAGAAGTAGTAATAGTAATAAATAGAAAGAGTACTTCAACCATACGAGTAACTTTGCCATGATGCAGATGTGACTGGTTGAGCAATTCAATTTGTACTGCCTATAAGAATAGAGCTAAGATAACATGCTAGAAGCTCCTTGCTATTGGTTTAACTCACTAATGTTCATGCTCAACAAAGATAGGTGCACACCATTGCTCATTGCCATTCATCGATGCCATTAAATGTTTAACTCACCGATGAACTTACGCTCCACATCACCAATGATTCATAATTGCTCAAAAGCTCCAGTATTAATGCAATGTTTAAGAAGGCTTGAAGCACAATCAAGAAGAATTTAGTATCACAAATTGAATATATATATAATTGAGTAAATAAGTTAAAGGAGAGCATAAATACCTTCATCTTAGCCATTTGTTTTCATTGTCCAGTTATTTCAACAGAGAAGATTATATAATGACAAAGCTTGCTCATGGTTTGCTTTCTGGTAAATACTATTCCTCATCTCTAGCTCCAATGGATAATGACAATGTGTTAACTGGAATAGTGGAATGATAGACGATGGTGGTTTCAAGTTTGTAAAAGAGACTATGATCTGTAGTAGAATGTGGAAAGAGGAAAATAAGAATGGGTGTAGTGACTTACTACATTGCCGAACAAAAAAGGGACCAACCATCGACGCTTTCCTTTTTGTATTTTTTTCCCTCGCCGGTGGTTGAGTATAAAAGGTGGCTGTTAGAAGATTGGTTGTACTGTGACGATAGTAGAAAAGAAAAAGCAACTGGACAGGTGTCAAACTTTTAGTGGGAATGAAATAGCAATATGTATTACTTTCTCTTAGTTTAGCTGGCTATAAGTGAGCATCTTGATTTAAAAAAAGCCCCCAAGTTGTAGAAACTGGATGTATTAACTTGTGGCAACTATTTTTTGTACGTAACCGGTTTGGTATTTTGTCCAATTTGCCATGAACGAGGGACGCTGAAATAGGCACATCTCTAAATAGAGATTTAGAATTTTATTTAACTTCTGGGGCATTGCCTCGGAAACCCTACAAGCCCGCTAACCGATTAACAAGACCGTCATACTACTAGTCATAGTGCAACAAATAAGATTTGGTTATCAAAAAGTGTTTACATTATATATGAAGACCATACAAGAAGAGTGCTTTTATATGAAAAGAAAATCAAGGTGACAATGATATATAGAGTTGACCAAATTAGATCGCTAATGTGAACCTAGCGTGCAAATTCAACTTAAAAGGAGTTACTAAGTCATATGGATCAAATTGAAGAGACAAATCAGATCAAGAAGAGACAACTTAAAAAGGACTTATTTCAGAGTGTTGCCTTGGGGGCAACATACAATGTAACCCAACTGAGGCTTGACACACGATTAAAAGGTGCTGCGGACTCGTGCATAAAGACAATTCTCAAATTAATTTGGTAGCGATGCGGCTGTTTAATAGCGCGAACATGCCTAAGTCATCTAAAAGGCTCACTCAATACCTAAACCCCTTCAACTTTATCTGAAGGACTTTAGTTAAGGAGCAAAATGTAGAGGGCCAAATTTAATAATAGGCTTCAAGCCTATTAATCAAATGGATTTGACTCATCGGACCAAGGTGACAAGGCCCGAGGAGCTAAGCCCATAAATTATCGGGATGATCAAGAGAAACTTGGCATGGTAGGCCTAGAGTAGAGCTCTTTGGATCGGTTCATCTGATCCAACCTTTTTTGGTTTGGCTTACACTAGAATAATAAATAAAGCCTTTACTTGGGTCTAAACCCATGAAAATAGCCTACGTAAGATCCATTAATAAGGGGGTTTAATCTCAATCGTTGATAACCGTCATGATCTGACGGATGTGATCAATTTCCCTTTCCTATAAATATTCTACTCACATCCTCATTTGAATAAAAAAAAAAAAAAACCCTTATTAACGCCATTACTCTGCCAGAACTTTGCGTCAAAGACCGAATACTTAAACATTGTAAGAACACCACGCCATTCTTCATTAATCTTGAAGTTTGATGCTGTCATGCTCCTCCACCTATCACTATATATGGTAGAGCCTTACTAAGATCGCCTACTCTTCCTTACGCTTCTCTTCTGATCATCTCATATGAGTCACTTAAGTCATTTCCCTGATCATATGTAGTACGACTTCACAAGTAGCATACACGTGACACTTGCATCTGTACCCAACACCCCTACAGTGATCAATGTTGACCATTCCAATTTTTCATCATCACACCCATGATTGAATGAATTTTGATTCTACTTCAAAGTTTTCTTTTCCTTACAACCGTGATTTCTTTAAAACTCATTGCTTTTTATGTAAACTTCATTTTCTTGCTTTTAATTCATCTGAAATCAATAAATTACACAATTAAGTACAAAAAACCGGAGAAATAAATACAATTAAGGTTAATTTATGCTTAAATATGTTTTGAAAGTATAAAGTAATTTACTCTTGTCAACCACTCCAATACTTAGATCAATAATATATGAAATTTAATGTGATTGCGAAAAAGGTAGGTTGTGTAAAAGTAATTTACCTTAGTGGTTAGACCCCTATTTATAATTTTTGGAACAGAGATATATTCAAAAAATAGATAAATCTGTATCTTATCTAAATAGAAAAGTGAATCTTTTTTTATTAGGGAGGATTTGAGATTCCCAAAGGTGACATGGTAGGCCGACGATTCTTACAAGTCAGTGTATCCATGGTGTGTTAGTGGATGTCTATCGTCTGAGTTTCTTGGTTGGACCTCCATTCCTCGGTGACCTTAGGCATGAATGTCACAAGCGGGATCCAATTATGGAATCGAGATTCTGACCTATAATAGGTCAAACACATGGTGAAGCTCGGTCTTGAGATGGAGATCCTGAGCAAAGTCTAAATTTAAGTTCGAATAGGTTGGACATAGGTTGAGGTAAGTTAGCCCATGATCCATATAGGTCTCAATGGCCCTTGGGAGCCCATTATCCAAAAATTTTCTATCAACGAGCACAGCAAATGTGAGCCACGATACATAAATTACCTATTCATATTTGTTTGGAGGCATTATAGAATTATTGACCTATTAAAAATATTTATGAACTTATTTGAGATATTCGAAATTTTAGAAAGAAACGCACAAAGTATAGGAGCCACGGAAAGTGAAGCACATGAGACCCAAAAAAAAAACACAAGTGTAGAGGGATCACCTTTGGTCTTGCACCTTCAAGCACATTGGATCTGTAACAACGTGATGCATGAAACTGGACTGGAAACTTGATTAAGTTCACCACGTAGGCTTACGTGCACAGCAACTACGTAATCGTTAGTAACGTTACGTGTGTTTGTCGCAATAGAAGATGATTCAAAGATTGTTAAATGCTATGATCATGTTCTGTTTTTCCAACACATGCGTTTGATTTCAACATACTCGTCCGTGAAGATTAAATAGCCCATGACTATTGACTAGTCTTGGTCGTCTCACTACTTGTCTAGCATGCCAGGATCGAGTTGTAAATCATAATTAATAATTTATAATTTTCTAAAGAAAAGTTTTAAATTTTCTGAAGTTTACTTTTGAAAAAACTCCGAATGCCACAAAATTTCCCTTCGCCTTTGGAGAAAATTCATTGGTATTAGCACTCAGTATATATGAGTGCCCGATGAACAAATGAATTTGGGGGATATTTTCTTTAATTTATAAATGGATGGTTATAATTATTTAGATTTTTAAAATATGCTAAGAGGTTATTATAATATCATCGTATTTTTTGTAATCTCGTCAACTTTTGATTACACGTGGTATAATTTTAATGAGATAAATTAAGAAAAATTGAAAAAAAAAATCTTAATAAATATTTATAACATTTACATACATGTAAACGATACTAGAGAGTTCCAAAAAAACTAAGGTTTGTATTTTGCAAATTCCACATCAAAATATATGAATGCTATTGATTAATCTGCTTAGCCAACAACTATAATTGCGACATTTATTAGACCCAAGAAGCAGCCGCCTTCGCTCCTCATCCATATTCTTAGTCCAACTAAAGCACTGAGAAAGTCTTGCACCAAATCAAGAAAATTGCATGCATGAACTAGAGAATATTATTACATTAACTATGCATACTATAAATATTACCTTCTCCGTGTCTTTACCATTTTCATCAATAAGTCTCTTGTTCTGTTAGTATTACATGCCATAATTATAGTTACAGATACCATCCTATCATGCCCATGTCCTCCCAACTTTTTGCTATCGACACTAATCCTCAAAACGAAGCAGAAACGGTCAGTACAAATAATTGTTTTAGCTTATTTTCTTCATCATAGTAAGTACATAGATATATATATATATTTTTATATAATTACGTATAAGTGTTTCATTTTTCATATTATGTGTATATATGTTTGGCAGGTGAGAGCACATCGCACTGAGTTGGAACGTTTAAGGAAGGAGAATGATGTACTTCGTTTTATGCTTGAGGAGGTGGGTGATAAATGCAAAAAAATGGAAGCCCATCTGGAGGAAACGAAAATTGGGAGATTACAGAGTATCGATCCAAGCATGAGCTCGCACATCAACAACACGAACAAGAAATTGAAAATTGAAATTCCATCATCATTAGGGACATCTGCATCCCAAATATTTGTGAAAACTGGGCAGCATGACAACAGCTTAGTAAGTAAATCATCTTTCATATCTTATTGACATCTGCTCTATATTTGTTATGTGTATTTATCTTTCTATTTCTTCTTCTTTTCTTTTCTTTTTTTTAATTTTTTATTTTTGGGTATTTTTGCTATTCAAACCTCGAGTTTTAAAATGCTGCAAAAAAAGTGACACTAAGACGACGGGTCAAAAAAGACCCGTGATCTAGTTTTTGTTATTTGTTTTCTTCTCATAGTGGTTTTAGATTACATTTACATATTTGACGTCTGATCTGTATGTACATGTGTGAGAATTATAGGTGGTTAGAGATGGATATCAATGGAGAAAATATGGACAGAAGGTTACAAAGGACAATCCATCCCCTCGAGCTTATTTCAAGTGTTCCACGTTCCCTGGATGCCCAGTCAAGAAGAAAGTATATCTATCTTCCCAATCTCTTTGTCTCCTGATTATATCCTTTATAATAAATACATATATTTATATCTAAAAACTAAGTTAGAATAATTTGCAAATTTATGTCAAAAAAAAAAAAAAAAGAATTATTCGCGATCTGATATGGTAGTAGTGAAATATTTATCTAATTTCATTCGAAACCAATATTAGAACGAGCATGTTAAGTAGTGCATTATCCCAAAATGAAATCAACATCGTTTGGCTTTAATTCAACATTAGATTTATAAGCAAGAGCAACAAGGTGCATTTTAAGAAACATAATCCCAGTAGTCGAGGGAAAAATTGGATATGATTCAATTATCGAATCAAATCCCTAACTTTTTTTTTTTTTGTTTTTTAAGTATCAAATAGAGGTTAACAATCCGATTCCAAGTAAACCAAATAAGGTATAGGTGTTACAAAATAAATTACTGAAATCTATATATGGTTACATCCAATTTAGGTTTTTCAATGAATGTATTATCACCTATGTACAAAATAAATATTTTAGCAATATCTGAAGTTTTTTAGTGATTCTTTTTAAATATAAATACCTTCTTTTTGTTTTTCTTTTTTTGTTTACGAGCAATAATTCAAATTCTTACATTACCTACATCCATGCGTCCTGTTACAGAAACTAACATAGTCTAATTTTATTTCAGGTCCAGAGATCCATAGAGGACAAGTCTCTTCTTATGGTAACATACGAAGGAGAACACAACCACAGCATTACACAATTGGATCAAAAGTTAATTCCACAGTTCCCACTTTTTTCACAAGACCGCCACACTAATAATCCATCTTCATCATCACCAAGTCATCATCACATGATCAAGAATAAATCCCCGTCGACATTATCATCCACACCATCGTCGTCGTCATCACACGGTCCGAGCAATTCTGTAACTCTCGATCTTACTCTTTCTGGATCCGGCAAGTCGGAAAAAGATAGTCGACCATCAATGGAACTCGATATTGTTCAAGACTACGTGGCGTCCTCCTTGGCTAGAGACCCTAATTTCAAAGCTCTTTTAGCTGAAGCAGTAGCAAAGAGTTTACGTTATTGATTAGTCTGAGATTCTTGATGTAAGATATCTTATCAAACCGTCACTGGATAATATGTTATGGTAAGAGTCCTACTCATGATAGCGGCCAGGTTAGAATTGAGCAAAGCTGTGACTGTTGTCAAAGTGCCGAAAGATCCAGGAAGTTTCTATATGGTAGTACAGGAATGTATGGTCTTTTTTATAGCCTAAAGAAAGCCATTTAGACATTCAAATCACCAGAACGAGATATATATATTTATATATATATATGTATGTATGTATGTATGTATGTATATGTATATGTGAATGTTATTGCTAGAAGTCATAATTTTGCTTATTCGATGAGGTGCAAATTTTGTGGGGATTAATGAAAGTTTGGAACAGAGCTTTGTTTGTGGATAATTATATTTTGCGACATTTTGCAACTTCTCGGTAATGAAATTTATTTATTTACATTTTTGTTGAACATTGTACTAAGAGCACACGATAAGAAAAAGCAATTTGCATTTACAAGGCATTTTATGCGTTGGTAAGCTTCTATAAAATGTAGGTATAACAAGCACGATGAATATATCTAACGGGATATTTGCAACCCAATCGATAGGTAAATTGTCTTACAAATGTAGGTCACCTATTCTTCATGAGAATTCTAAAGTATACAGGGGAAAGTTTGGAACCTATTCATATATCAACCTCATCAAAAAGTGTGTTTTGGTTTAAATAGGACTGCAAAAACAATTGAACTGACTCAATCCAGTTCTAAAAACTCAAACTTAACTCGTTTAAAAATTATCAAGTTTAAATTAAATCGAGTTTTTACCAAACTTGAAAATTACAGGTTTAAGCTTGGTTCACTAAAATAAATGAGTTTCACTTCGAACTTGAACTTACTTTATTTATAAATCTCGAGTATAACTCATTTATAAATTAAGCTTGAATCAGGCCAAACTTAATGTAAATTGAGCTTCAATAGCATGTAAGCAGGTTAACTTGTTTGTAGTCCTATAGGTAAGGGATAAAATTAAATCTAGAAAGCTAAATATACAAAATAAATAAATAGATAAATGAATAATGAATAAAATTAGATTATATATATTATATAATATATATTAGAGTCAATGTTATAGTTTGTATCCTAACTTTGCTACCTTTTACAATTATATACTTAAAATTTCGACTTATCTATTTATATATTTAATTAAAGATTTAAATATCACTATTTACATTTTAGTTAAATCTAATTTACACTATTAGTTCAATTAAAGCAACCAACCATTGGGGTTGTTGCTTACAACTTTAGAGAGGTTGTACAATCTCTGATATATGACTATTGGCTATGCTCTACAAAATTGTAGGTCACATCAACGTTTCAAAAATGTGGTTTGCAAGCACACTGATAGATGTAGGTGGTCTCTCATGACCTTAGGAGAGTTATGCGATCCCTCTAAGGCTCTAGGTAGCTATGCTACTTATTGATTAGATTAATAGTATGAATTTAAGTTGATTAAGGTGTGATGGTAACAAATAATACTTTAATTAGGTAAAACAAAAATTTAGGTGATGATTACAAATAATGGTAAAGTTGAGCCTAACTCATTTATAAATCAAGTTCGAGTCTAGCCGATTTCAAAATGAGTTAAGCTCGAGAAATCACTAGCAAGTCGAATCGTTTGCAACCCTATGAGTAAGGGGTAAAATTAAATTCGAGAAGCTAGACATACAAAATGAATAAATAGATAAATAAATAATGAATAAAGTTAGATTATATATATTACATAATATATATATATATATATGTACGTACATGAACTCACGAGCATAATTATGAGCCTACTAATGAGCTTATTCGCAGCATACTTATAAGCTTAATTAAGTTAGCTTGTAAGCCTAAACATAGGCTTTAACTTGGTTTTTTATATAAATAAGTTTTATTTTGAATTCGAGTTTAGCTCATTTATAAATCAAGCTTAAGTTAAGTATCAATTTGCAACCCTATGTTTAAGATAGATGATTTTAAAGCTAACTAATACTTATTTATAGTAGTAATAAAGAGAAAGAAAAATAAATTTTTTTGCTATGGTTACTCTTCAAATTTCAAAAAAGGAAAAAGAACGTAAATATGAGTACAATAGACTTTTCGATTCAATTAAAATAGAACTATAAAAGTATGGGGATCTGATTGCTATTATCATATGTGTGCTATGTAAGTATCGTAATGATACACATAACTTTTGAGGAGCAATAATTAATAACAATTGGGGAGACAACTTGAAAAAGAATGACATAAAGATGGATCAAACAGTCTGAAAGGCTCGACCACATTTGTGACAAGTGAAGAAGCTATAGAAAGGTATTTTTCCAAGCACAATTAGTGAAGTTTCTAGTAACTTCAACTATACACAATAAGCAAATTAAAGAAAATATTGGAAATATACTTTTAAAATAAAAATAGATATTATATATATGTATATATGTACATAAATATCTATATATCTATTTTGAAATTTTCTTTGTTGATAAACGAGTTTAATCTTAATAGAAAGTATGCCTATTGAAAGGACCATGTTATGGGTTCAGATTTTTAAACATTACTAATAAATTGATTGTATTATAAGTTGATATTTTTAAATATATACCAATTTAGATATGAATACGAACATAATATATTAATACACGAACTTGCTTAAAATAGATTGAGGATGAATAAATAAGTATAATATTTTTATTTTGAATTTATCAAGTCAATCGCTATTGGATCGAATTTCTTAAACATTATCACTTAGAACAAAAGATTAAGTCCAAATTGAGTTCATCCTAATATTTTAGCATGGCAAATCTAACAATCTGTAATAACTTTGTCGAATGATTGCCGGTAGCTATAGCAAAAGTATTGGAGAAGCTTGACCATGACAACTGGCAACATCTAATCAGCGTGACTAGTTTGTGTTGAATGTCGAGAAAACATGAACTACTTTCAAAAAATCCTCTCATTGTTCTCTTGATTATTTATATAAGAGGTTAGTGTCTTTTTCGCTTGTAGAAGAAGGCTAGTTATTGATAAAGCGTTTTCCCATGGAAAACAAGATATAGGTATGGGCTATGATTTTAATTTTTAACACAACATGAGGTTTGTGCTCGTAAGGGGGAGAGGGACTCGGATACCCGACAAAACTCACCCGATAACAAAAAGACACATATTTTCCCTGAGATAAATATATAAAATTCTAAAACACGAGCAAAAATCTCCTATTCGTAAAATATTATTTATTTTAATGTATACAAATAAAACTTTTAATATATATTTTACTTACATATATTAGTTTACTGATAAGTTCAAAACAAATATAAATTTCCTATTATGTTTAGCATATGAGAATAAATCAGAATGGAATTGTAATTTTGAATTTTATTTCCTTTCCTCGTATCTGAAAATGTATTTTAATGAGGAATTTGATTATACTTTTACATCCCTTACATTAATTATTATTAATGAAAATTAATTATTTAACTTTCAAAGTAATTATAATATTCAATAATTAAGCAATTCAAATATAAGAGTCTTAATGTGGTTCCATCCCATTCAAATCCATTCATTCTAAACCATTAACTTGTACTAAATGTGACATCTAAGATTATTGTGAATCGATAGTCATAGATATCAAGAGTTTTTTTTTTTTTTTTTATGGATTTGCAACATTTCAATTTTTTTCTTTAATTTCAAATCAATTATTGAGATTATTTAGATTTTTAGAATATCTTATAAGATCATTATAATGTTAGTCTTTTTTTTTCTTTGTAATTTCAACAGTTGCTTACATATAATAGTATTTTATAAGAGTAATTTAAGAAGAATCAGCAGAAAGTAAATCAAGAATACTTATTTTCTTTTTTTAAAAAAAAATTTATGTCCACAAATCTAGCTATGACTTGCCAATCTACAGGTTCGGACAACTAACCCACTCTAGACACATGGAATCGTCGAGTCTTACTCGGGTTTGGACCTAAGTAATCAGGCTTGTTTCGATTTGATGACCCAAAAATTTAGGTCATTATCAAGGCAAGGGTCGAACCCGACTGTGCCTAGGCCTACCCCATGAGATTTGTGTTGATTGTGAGTATGGGGACTCGAAACTTAACTCAATAATAAAAGAAGATGACATCTTTGAAATAAATATATAAAAATCAATAACGTGAAAAAAATGTCAAGTCCTAATATAATCTATTTTAATTTATAAGAATGTGAATCTTGATATATTTTATTTAGGAGCATGTATCAAAATATTTGATAGGTTTTTGGTCGTGCTTCATGTCCTTGCCGGACCATATTCGTTTTAGGTGAGCTAATCTATGTCAGAGGGCATTAAATTGGCATTGGAAAAGGGCTGACCTTTTGAGACTTTTGAATCAGATTGCAAGGTTCTAGTGGATGCTGTGGAGAATTTCAAAGCTGAATTCCACTGGGCCTCACGTGAAGACTGGGCTGAGCTAAACAACGTTGTTTGAATTTTTATTTTTATTTTTATTTTTTTTCCCCCACAAAGGCTAGGTGGAGAGTTTCTAATACTAATTGGACCGTTCACTATCTGAAATGGAATAAACATAAAATAAAAAAAGTTATGCCTCGAAAATAATTATCATAAAAAATGAGCTAGACATTCTTATTGTGGTTACTTAGTGTAATTTTGTTATTATAGAAAATATTTATTTACATATTAATTCCATCTCATTAATTACAATATTAAATTGAGAATACAATTAAAAATTTTATTTTTCTATATTTGATCATTTGTTATAATATTAATGAGAGTATAGAGGTTACACCATTTGGAGTTTGAGGAAATAAAAAATTTTACTTCTTTTTAAGTAACAACTACTCCCTGTAGTGAGAATAGTAAAGCCAATAGGAATTAAATTCCTTATACATTTTTTCAATAAATAAGAGAATAGAAAGTTGTTGCGAAATAATGATTTTATTCTCTCGATTACCTCCGAGTAAAAAGATTGAGATGTATCAATTGGATTAGTGATTAAATTCCCCATTTATTCTCTAGAAGCTTACCCACTTTGATATTAATTTAAACATCTTGTGGCCTTGTGTTCGCTAACATAATGGATGATTCATGATTGAAATCCTTATTTAATTGAACTTTTTTAAAAAAAAAAAAGAAGAAGAAGAAGAAAGACCCACTTGATTGCAAACCAATGTAGATGTAATCAAAGTGAATTGGGTCGCATTGCCCGGGCCCCTGCACAACGGACCTGTTTGTATGGCCCAACAGCCATCATCATTGACATTAAATACTGAAAGTTGGACATTAACTTTAGAAGCGGAATTCTCGTGAACTTCGAACCTGAGCATTGTGCATGTGCAGCTGCAGTTACAATATGACTGTCTTATAGGACATCATGGCACTGGCATATTTACTTCTTTCCAAAAAGATTTTCAAGGACAAACGGTGGCAATATATGTTATATAAATATATATATATATGTGTGTGTATATATTTATAAAACAAGGGCAATGATTCATTTGAAATGTAGTATGTGACAAGCTCTTCAATGAATAAACAAAATTCATTCTATTAAAGTTAAATAATTTCCAAAAGACTTGAATGCTTAACAAATACTGTATTCGAGTAGATGAGAATCAATAAAAATCTTTAAGAAAATTAGTAAAAATAAGTCAAAATTGTGTGTTTAGCTATTTTAATGAAGGATAGAAATGGAATGAAATGTATAGAAACAAATGAAATTATTTTCATGTCTGAGCCATTTTAGTTTTTCTCTAAATTTAAAAAGAAATTAAAGAAAATGGGTGGAAATTTTGAGAATTTAAAAAGCTACACTTAAAAGGGTCGGAAAATATGATGTGATTACCTGTAATATGAAAACAAAAGGTGGATTGGAAAATATGATGTGATTATCTGTAATATGAAAACAAAAGGTGGAAGATTTGGTGTTTTCTTTTTTTTTTTTATTATTGTCCAGATGTCCCCTTTTAATATATTAATACTTTATATGATTGAGCATTTACTATTTTAAATAGCAATCCTTTAATATTATTTCGTTAGGCCTATAAATATCTTTTACATTGACAACTATTATTAATACATTTACGGCATAATTGTTATCATCAATTATTACTATTATTATTGTGAAATACTCAATTTAGATATGACCAATTCTTTGAATTCGATATATTAATTGGTGTTTCACTATATTTGTCAGCGGTATAATTATTACTCCATATCATATTAATTATGTATAATTATTATCTTAAATTTTCACCATCATTACAATACATTGGTCAATTTACATATGATTAATCATTTGAATTTGATGTATTAATTGGTGCCTAACTTTTGTAATAAGTAGTATATTTTGTCAACAATATAGTCATTAATCCATACCATATTAATATAGGGTGAACCAAGAATATCACCAAATTCAAAATACTTTTATATTGAAAATCAATCCATACAATGCACTCATAGATTTTTGATCATCTATATTATTAAAGCAAAGAAAAAGAGGGATGGTGGTGGTAGGAATGGTATCTTTTTCTATATTTCGAAATTACCCTTTAATTCTAAGAATGACTGCTTCTATATGTAGTAACTTTACATTTATCATATTATTACGTTATTTACTATAAAAATATATGCAGTAATCATATTAACAAAACTTTTTTTTTTTAATTTTTAAGAATTTATTATTAAAATTAAAAGTTTTACAATTTGACTGTAAGGTAAAAAAAATAGCTGTAATGGGCTTTTAATTTATTTTTTCTTTATTTTTAGTACACACATCGTTAATGTGCGATCTATTAATGTATTTTAAGGATTATATATGCTAGCCATTATTATTTTATTTCTCTTCTTTTCATTTTTTACGTTAACCAAATAAGAGAAAATGAAATATTTCAATTGATTTTTTCTTTTAAATTCACTCTTCATATCCAAATAAGGAAAAGAAATTAGACTACTATTATGTTTTCCTTTCCTTTCTTTTATTTTCCATTCCATTTCAACTTTACTCGAACAAAAGCAACAATGCGGCAGCTAAGTTTTAATCAATTAGGTGCAGTTAAATATGTGCGTCTAGTTTTGCCAACCATGAAATCATCTTGAAGTCCCTAGCTGTTCGTGGCACTTCTAACTGACTTTTGATCATTGGATATAGTCTTATCCAATAATAATAATAAAAAAAATGATTTCTCCAAAGACACACATATATATATATATATATATATATTAAATCTATTTATATATTGGATAAAAAACATTGCAATGGTCACTACCGTTAGCCTATGTATTTTTAAATGGATTTTTTTATGGTTCTATTCTTATTTTATAAAAAATAGGTTCAATTATTCATCTTATCCTTAATTTATATTTTTTTAAAATTTAGACTATTTAACTAATTATAAATTCAATAATTTATATTTAAAAAATATAAATTAACAACGTGATGAATAATTTGATTGATCCTAGGTAAAAACTCCCTCTTTAAAAAATAGCCTAACCACCATGTAATTAGATTGTATGGGATGCTAAAAAACTAACGGTTTGTTTTCACACAATTCCTATTAAACTTCGATATTGACAAAATATAGTGAAAGTTATTAATTTGTTTTCCAAATTCTCTAGAGAATTGAATGAACTATTGCAATCCATCCTATGTCTGCCTACAATAATGTGGGAAAAAAGTACAAAAATGGCGTGATAATAGTATATCAAATATCATTGCTTTCATATTATGTTTTCGGCACATTTGTCTTTTCTCTTGATATATGGGTAGAATGCCAAATAATACAATATAAAAATATTCAATGGAACAAACAGTACACCTATCACACACACAACTCCCACTTATTATATCTCATCTTATACTCGATGGAAGGCAGCACAGTGGTCCCGATGCCAAAACAAAACCAGCATCAATGCCGAAATCAAAATCGTCTCGTCCAATCTTCTGCAATTTTTATGGTCCATATCTCGCTTTTTATTACACTAGATTTCAATTGTTAAAAACATACTCAATTTATCAGTTTAAATTTAATAGATATCAAATTAAAGGTTAGATAAAGAATGAAATCGATCTTGTAAAAATATAGATGAGATAAAAAAAAAAAATCCCTATAACAAATACTTCCTGCACAGTTGCATCCTATACCGCCACTGCATCCCATTAACAGCTTCATATTTCGTGATTCATAACAATTCCCGATCCATCGTATTGATAACAACGTTTAATTACAAACCACTAAAGTATTAGACCAAATACCCGATTCATGATCTGCCTATCTCAAATGATTGCAGGCCTCATCGTTGACCACAGTTAACAAAATAAATTTTTGATTTAGGTAATAATTATGTTCGTTAGCCTAGCCAATCAAACAAGGTATTAGGAGTGACGCTTCACTTGAAACTTACTTGTACGCGTTTTTAAGTCTTAATATATATATATATATATATATATAAATATATTCCTGATAAATCCTAAAATCATGATGCATTTATTGAAAACAATTAATTTTTCTGAAAATATAATGAAAATCCTAGTTTAAGTTATTTCTTAGGTTTTTATTTTGAATGACTAAAGTGTAGATCAAGAATAAAAATTGGAGACCAAAGTATTGAGTAGCGAATAAATGTGGATGAAAGGCCTATCTAATGACCTTGGTGGTTGTTCAAATGATTGGTTGCTAGTCTAATTGAATTGTGGTTGGGATGGTCGATTGAATTTAGCTTAGACCGATGGCATGTCGGGCTTAGTTTTGGCTCGGATTTGATTTATTTTTCGTTTTCTTTCCTATGGTGTGTGTAACTTGATATTAAGGTTTTGGAATGAGCGCTAGATAATGTTTCTGAATAGAGAATCTACTCCTCTTCACCCTTCCTTACGGGAATTCATTCCTAGGTGTCCATATTTTTCTTATAGGCTTAAGGTAAATGGAAAACCAATTCTCATTCTCAAGTACTAGAAGATCCTTACTACAACCATGGAAAACGGAAGCCCCAATTGCATACTGCATGATAGCCATAGAATATTTAAATCACTCAAAGCCCATGCTTCTGAGGAAAAGACTGTAGAAAAAGCCATAGACACTTAAAAAAAGAGGATTTCTTAGCTTAAAATAACTTTCACAACCTATGATGTGCATCCAATTGACTTTGTTTAAATTACAAGGACTTATGGAAGTATTAACTAATCTCATTGTTAATCAGTCCTACTTGACCTATCTAGAAACTAAATTTTATGACATATTCTATGTTCTTTTATCTTTTTTTAAAAGAACTATTTAACCGAAATTGTCTATTAATATCAAAATTCATTTATGTTACAACTTTTAGTTTAAATTTAACAATTCTTATTGATATGATCCAGATTTATGGATGTGTCATACTTGCTTTCCATAAAAGGTTTGTTTAGTTAAAAGCACGCCTTGATTATCTAGAATGTGATTAACTAAGAAAGTGCCAATTGATCTTAAGTTGGACATACAACCA
The DNA here is from genome assembly GCA_024138015.1 of Lumnitzera littorea. NCBI lineage: Eukaryota > Viridiplantae > Streptophyta > Magnoliopsida > Myrtales > Combretaceae > Lumnitzera > Lumnitzera littorea. Next base: position 2,384,793 of record JAMXBB010000007.1, on the reverse strand, counting down.
TTAGAGTTTATTAGAGGCTTGATATTTAGTTTGCTTGTAAAGATTTTGTTGATAGGTTATTTTAGACATAAAGCTTTTTTGCCTAAGCTAATCACTTTAGAGTATGGGTTTAGTGCTTAGAGCCAAGAATGACTTCTTTAGAGCATGGGACAAGCACTTAGAGCTTAGGTTGATCTCCTCAAAGGACCTAATCAAAATCCTATGCCAAGTCCCTTGCTTTAAGTTTAACCACACCAAAAGCTTGATCTAATTTCTCATCCCTCACCTACAGAGCTTGATCCTTCTAGGGTAATCAAGTCACACCTATAAGTTTGAATAAAGTTTGAATAGTTCAGCCAAAAATAAGGTAAGTCAATGATCTATCACAATCTATCCCTAAAATTGTCTCCATAAAATTTAGAGTCAAAATTATAAATAATTTTTATGCTAAATTATAAATATATTTTATATGCTTCATATGTGCCCAACTTAAGGGTATTTGTGGTTTTGTTCGACTTAAGGGCTGAAGGAGCTAAACTGCTTCTAACAGTCTAGGTTTTGAACTAATTGCATTTTAAAATTACCATGTTCTTTTTGATAATATTAAGAGTTATCGGAGCTTCAACCAATATCGACATCCAAATTGAGGAACATTACATGAGAATTAAAGCTACAAAACATTATATCATGGCAACATTGCATCTTAGGTGATTAGGAATGTGCATAAGTCTACTAGAGATGAGAGATGTTGATGAAGGAAATAGAGTGAATTGTGAAGACTAAGAGTAAAATGAGTGACAATAAAAAAGAAAAGGTAAATAGGGTTAGATTAAAATGTTAAAGGGGTTTAAAACTAAAAAAGTCACTTGTTTTAAATCTTTAATAAGAAGCAACTTACTTTGGTTAAGCAATTTGGTTTGGTTCACCCTAAAACTGGATTGCAAATTGTTTCGACCATCTTTAAGTTGAATTGTAACGTAAACCGAAATATAAATACAACTATATTTTGAGGTTTGATGAACAACCTTACCTTAATCCTCTATATTTAAATTAGAGTGTATTAACCTTAAAATAATTGAAAAGTATGTTTTTAAATAGTGTTATTAAACTCGAATTGGGTAGTTGACCTGCATATGTGAGTATGTTAAAAATTAAGAGAAAAACCAAGTTAAACTAGAATTGAACGTGGATAGAATTGAGTTGAACCATAGAGGTTAACAAAGATTTAACAACATTGTTTTTAAACCTTATCTTACCAGCATAGCCTTAAATCAAATAATAATTAACTTAATATTTGAAAAATGCATAAAACAAAGGGAAAAATAGTTATGTAGAAGTTTAGATTTATCTATCCTTTGTTTTTCTTTTCTTTTTTTTTAACAATTTAAGAGTCTAAACACTCGATTTAAAAAATTGGGGCTAGGTGTAGTATTGTTGAACTCAATTTGTCTCTACTAGTCTAACTTAGTTTAACCTGTTCTAACCATGAAATCAATCTAGGTCACCTCCTTAATTTGCGTCCATAGTAACCTATAGAGGCTCAGTTAACTTAGCTAATCTAATTTGGTTCTTAACGAATAATTTTATTTTATTTTATTTTTTGCTAGCGATTGTACTAACTTCCCAAAAATTAAACTAAAATTAAAAAAAAAAAAAGTAGACTATAAAAGCTTCAATACTTAAATCTCAAAAAGGTGGATAATTTTGTTATTTTATAGGTAAATATGAACTATAATTTAATAACTTTATTGAACTAGGTTTTGTTTTGGTTTAACTTTCTATACCTTTAAATCCTTCTTATTTTCAGATTTAACTTCTATTGATCCAAATTTTACGATATTAGTTAAGCGCATATGAAATAAATATAAAATGACATATTAATGCTTTATTCTAATTTTTTATTTTACTTATCTATTGTTGGTTGTATCTATCATAAATCTATTATCAATATTATTCAATTAATTAAATATATCAAGCCCCATCTATAAGTGCTTACATGGTACTTATAAACGATTGTTTTTTTCTTAGCACTCATTAACAATTAAAAAAAAAAGTATTATATTTTTAGCACTTATTTATTCATTTTATTTTTAGCAATTATGTTCGAGATACTCGTAAACAATTTCCTTAATCTCCATTTCAAGTACTTTCTCTTTTTCCTTTTTTTTTTTAACATATTCGATCAGATCACTGTTTTTTTTTTTAATTTTTTTTTCGTGTGTGTTGTTGTATAGTCCTTTTCATACGAAAAATCTAAACAATGAATGGTGAACTTCGAATTTTCAATTTGATTCATAAGCATGCAAGCAAATGAATTAAATATTGTGTACTGCTGCCACTTAATTATTCACCAGTATCTTGATTAGGTCCATTAAAGTACACCAATACAAAATCAAGATACAAGGAAGCACATTTAATTATTACCTACTTTTGTATATCTATACTCAAATATTCTTTCCAGAAACTGACCATATCACTGTCGTTTTTGCTGGATTTTAGGCAATTGTCATGATTGGCGACAAAAAAAAAAGTCACAGCCGTGTCATTTTGTAGATGTATACATTACATTACTAATAAATAAATAAACGGGCAGAAATTTTGTTAAAAAACCATGTCTTAGATAAAAACTGGATTATTTATCATTATACTATTTAGATGATAAAAAATATAAAATATTATTAATTTATTTTAAATTCATAATAAAATTTTTCAATGAAATTTTCTATTATTCATTATTATCCATATATTATCCTACCACAATTTACTTTTGCACATGGAGCCCCCTTCTTAATAAAGTTAACCTATTTTGTAAAGAGTGATTTTATTTTGCCAAATTAGACTCTTATTATATATATTAGTAATTTAGTAAAATATAATTAGATTTTTCTACGATTTTGTTTATATTTTTTATAAGAATGGTTTAATTTTCTATTTCACTTTGATATACTATCTATTAGATCTAAATCATTAACTTGATTGAGTTTTTAATGGTTCAGTTTTAATAGATATTATATTAATAGTTCGATAAAAGGATTGGATTGGTTCCATTAAAAATATAAACTGTAGACTTATCTCACACAGTTATAAGAAAAAAAATGATCATGCAACTTCTAACTTGCTATAATTTCATTAACTACTAGATAGATGATAAATTCAAAATATTAACAAATAAATTTTATTCTCTAATTTTTATCATCATATATTACCAAAATTCCTATTAACATTTAATATAACAACCCTTTTTTTTTAAATAGAAAGGAATTTTTTTAACAAATTAATAAGGTTTTGTAATAAAATTGGCATGTGTAAGATTCTCTTCTAAGGAAAAAACATTCCATGTCTTAAGTAAGAGTCAAAATATTTGGTAAAAGGTGCATCTTAAAATATTTGGTAAAAGATTAAAACAAAAATGATCTTTCTTCGGTTATTTATGTTTTCTTAAAATATAAAATAAGCCCTAAAGTTATCCTAGAAATATTACAGCATCTGAAACAATGTATTCATCATCATCATGAATTAATTTTTTTAGTAAATTATTATATTTTTAATAAATAATATAATGATTTAAATTATTAAATCTTTGTAATGTAATAATATAAGTAATATATTTGTAACGGGACCGTTTTGATTTCCTTTTAAAATTGAACTATTTGAAACAAAAATGGGAAAAAGTAATATAATTACAATAAAATAATATTCCATTAGGCTCCCTTTCTTGTCTTTCCATCTTCGAACCTTCCCTCCTTTTCTGTCTCTCTCATTCAAACACCCCCAGAAATAAAATCACACCACAACAATAAATGGATACTCATTAAAACACCACATTAAATTCCTACTCTCCATAACATTCCCATATGGAGCAACTCTTTAATGATGATTACTCCATTCAAAAACCCTATATATCTTGCTCTAAATTGCGTATTGCTGATATTCTGCTTTTAGACGAAGACGAAGAGGAAGAGGTCCGGAACGGCGGCGCTTTCGATATGACCTGCTTGAGATGGAGCAAACACGAGGGATTGGAGCCCGAAGTCGAGTGTCCGTCGACGAGAAAGACGATTTCCAGGTGGATGAAAAGGATGGTGGAGAGGAAGATGGTTGGGAAGTGGAGAGAGAAAGTGGAGAGAGAATGTGTCGTGGTGGATTCGGACCGTTCCATGGAAGGGACGAGTGACGGTCGTAGTTCGTCAACTACGATTACCTCCCAGTTGGACGAGTCTGGTGATTGTTCTTCCACTTCTTTATTTTTTAGTTTCCGTTGCTATGTTCTTGAAAGCTCAATGGAGCGTGTTTGTTTTAGGAAAACATTTCGGAAATGGAAAAAGATTAACCGTCATGTGAAATTTCAAATTGGAAATGGGAAAAATGATTTTCATTCTTAAAAAAGCGTATCATTTTGCTCGTTTGTAAGGCATCACCTCTGATGATGAGCAACATCGGCTTCCTACGCTTGAAATTAGATTGATAATATTTGACATAACTAAAAGCTTATGTTGTAGCAGAAGCGGAAAATAAGGCGGAAAAGCCTTTTTTGCCTAACAAATGCAATTGAGATTTTAGTTGAGATTTTCATGCCATAGTTCTAGACTTCTAGTTGTATTATGAAATAGTAATATTGATATTAGTCATTTTCATGATATTTATTACTCATGTCCAAGTTACAATTTAGGATCGTTCATTCAAATGAGATTGATATAGAATTATAATGTTTTTGTGAATTCTTGATTTTGTTTATATAGATTAAGTTTGTGAATAAGACTTATGTTGGATTTAACTGTAAATTAGACCCAAGATGTTTTTGAAGGTCTTCTTTAATTGGAAGTTCATTTTGGTGTCCTCATAGCATAGTTAAAATAGGAAAAATGCATGGTTCTGTAATAGCTTGCATTAGATTGAACTGGATTTAGGTTAAATCAGCATCATTGTATAGGGGAGTCACTACAAATTGTGTGCTAGAGAAAGAAAGTTGTTATGGCATAAATCTAGTGGAGTTATGTTTTAAAATCCACATTCATCTGAATTTCAAAATTGAAAATTGATTTCTTAGTGATGTATGGAATTTGAAGTTCAGTCAGGTGCATGATCAAAATCCAGAGATTCTAAATGCATCCTTTGTTGAATTTATCCAGTGCTATTCTTGAATTGCTTTATGTTCACTGCATATAGTGCAATGACAAGTAAATTGGCAAGTCCTCAAATGTGCTTGTTTGATGGTGACAGTAAGAATGATAATTTTCCATGATAATCACTACCTCTTAAATATAAAAGGTCTCTACTAATATAGTAAAAAATAGTTCAAGTGCATCTTCTCTGGAAGTTTTTATGATATGGCAATTCAAGTAGAGCTTAGATGATAGTGATTCCTTAATTGCTTGAATTTCCATATAAGTTCCAAAGTCAAATTATTTCATGCAATAGGCTGAATATGCTTATTGTAACAGAATGAGTAGTTAAATGGCAAAATTGTGTAAGCTTGTTTCAATAATAGATTTTGGCAAAGTTGCAGCACATCTACAATTCAACTCGATTGTGGCTTGCTAACGCTTTATGTTGCTATCTTGAAAAAAATGACCCAATAACTTTTCTAAGAGAAATAAAAAGAAAGGTGTCCATATATGTAGCCTTTCGTATTTAGGCATGTGTGTTGTAGAAGCTTGTTTAATCCAAATCGAACATAAATTATCACCCATTCAAGTTTTTCGGACCTTCTAAGTTTGAGTTCGAAAATCAGTTATTAAGATTCATTCATAAAGTTACATATGTGTTGCTATTGAAGAGGAAAAATCTTTATTTTCAATTTTACCTCGCATGTTGGTTTTCCAGGGAATCATAGGAAGGAATCCATGTTAAATCTTGGAGTTGCTTGTAGTCTCTGGTATATCATTGCTGCAAGTAAGAATGAACTTAATAAGATGAAGGAGTTGCGCACAGAAATGGATATGACTCTTCAGAAAATGACAGCAGTCATGCAAAAGAAGGATTCTCTTTATGAGCCATCTGAGTCAAAAGATGGTGCTTCTTCTTGTTTAACTGATACTAAAGAAGTATTGAGTTGTAGCAGCCGACACTCAAGGCAATCCCATTCAAAACCATGTCCTTTTTCAGAACAGGAGACTGTTACTGCATGTGAGTCCATGAAGCTTGATAAATCCAAACAAGAAAGCATGGAGGGAATAGAGGAACTTGAGGCAGAACTTGAAGTAGAGTTAGAACGCTTGCAGCTTCAGTTGGATGATGAAGGCCTTTCAATGTCCTCACAACATCATAGCGAAAAGGTGTGTAGGTACAATTACTCTGTTTGTTTTGGCTAATCATAGATATGTCAGGGATATGGAACCCCCTTCTTCTTCTTCTTCTTTTTTTTTTTTCCAAAGATGATCACGTCTTTTCATTATGCCATTCACTTGCTGCCTAGGGTTTTCTTTGTACTGATGGCTGCAGCGTATTTTCATTGCAATTTGGCAAATTATTTCATAAATTGAAAAGATTTCACTGTGGAGAATGTACAGAGCAGAAGAGTTAATCTTTTAGTACAGATTCATAGGAAATCTGGTTTCATCAATATATTTCAGGATTTCAAAAACAATTCTCTTGAGCAAATTATTCCTTTAGTATTGCCATCACTTCTTTTTCCCATTGGTTCTTAGGCCTTAGTTAAGGTAGGTTTTAAGGTTTGGTTACCTTGTTTGTGGCCATCAGGGTATAAGAATGGGATCACCTAGAGGATGGAGTGAAATGGAGGCTGTTTCTTGAAAGTCTCTTAGTCATAAGTTTTTTGCCTGGCATAATTCATACTATATGCTTGGTTCCTGATAGTGATTTATGATTTAATCTTTGCATGTATGTAGCTGATTGTGTATGGATTGAGTGATTTCAGACAATGGTAGAAGATACTGCTCTTTCAAGCGGTTGTGTGAGCGTTGGAGAAGTAATTGACCCTAGAGATGTACCTGCCGAAGGTCAGTGTGGAGTTCCTCCCATTGAACTAGAGAGGAAACTGCATGAACTTTTGGAATCTAGACAGCAAGAACGAATAAAAGAGCTTGAAGCCGCTTTGAGATGTGCTGAAAAGAAACTTCATGAGAAAGAAAAAGAGGTCTTCTGGTGGAAGGACACTGCTCTAATCATTTCACAGCATGCTGTGGAGCCTTCACGCTGTATTGTGCAGCATAATGCAGAAACCTTGTAATGTTGGCACTTGAATGACCTTAGGTAAGTACCCTTCATATTAGAGGTTCTTGGTGCTTATGTAAATTATGTATAATCTTTTAGGTATGGCTCATAATCTTTTACTGCATTAATACATGTATCTCTGTGTTCTGTTACTTCTTTTCAATTTTATTATTATTATTATTTTTTTATAGTCCCTGGGATAGATCATCAGTGACAAATGTATATGATCAGGAGTATGGCCTTGTCATTTATAATTTCAAGTATCATGATACCAGAATTTTTCTTTGGTATTAGCTTGTTTTCGATGTCCATCATTTAATTTAGTCATGCATAAATGGTATATGCTTTGACAAGCACAGAATGTTCATGCACGTCAGTTTTATACTTTCATTCCTTGCACCAAAATTTGTATTTGGAAAACTTGGTTGTCCTGGATATGTTATGGAGCTACTTGACACAAGATTAGAGTGATTGGAATCCAATCATGGTGGTAATGGAATATATTTACCCTTGAAGCTTCAATTCAGAATAATTTTCTACCACCGATAATTTTTACCATGTTACTTTTGCAGAAAGCTAAGAAACTAGAAGTCTTACTGCTTGTTGAATGTAATTGTTTGCATGAATGTCGAAGGTTTCCAAAATGCTAGCAATTAGAAAGATTAAATTTTAAATGTTGCTCTTGGTTTAAGGTTATTAGCATTCCTTCTTATACAATTAAAACTTCCTAAAATACTGCATTTATGGTGCTAGAGGGTCGAAATCTGTTGGGATGTGTTTTTTGGTGCTTTGATTTTGAAATGAGTGTTGTTGATGTTTCAGTCGGGATGTAAAAGATTCTTGAAAGAAATCTGGTGTTTGGAGGAGTCTTGGGCAAGGTTTTGCTGGTTTTCGAGGGTGCTGTTTTGCTAAACTTGCAGAACAGCAGGTTCAAGGAGTACTGTCTGGCTGATTCAGTCTACTCTGATCACAGAATGCTCCCCTCAACCAGTCGGCTGGTTCCATCCTGTACTGTTTGGCTGGTTGACCAAGGCCCCAAATCCATGTTCTCTTTTTGGCTTTCAAAAAATATGAAAAGTTTGTGAAAACTAAAAAAAAGGAAAACTTGGAAAAATAAAAATAAAAAAAATGCAAAATTAAATAGAAAGAAAGATAATGATACATATACATATATATATATATATATATATATAATTTAAGTAAAATAACAAAAGGAAATAATAAAAAAGAAAAAAACTAGAAATTAAAAGAAAATAATTCTAACCATTAGGGATGGCCTGAACAATCACTTTACATATACACATATATATAATTTAAGTAAAATATAAAAAGGAAATAATAAATCAAAAAATAATAAAAAATAAAAAACTGGGAATTAAAAGAAAATAATTATAACCATTAGGATAGCCTGAATAATCACTTCACGTGATGTAGGTTACAACCTACTGTAAAAAGTGGGTTTTACAATGCTCACCCATTACTTATTGTGGGAATGATGGAATGCTCTTCTTTCTATAAAAGTAGTTGTGGGTGGTCACCCATTATTTAGGAAGGTTTGTATGATAACCTCTCTGTGTGGTGCGGCACAATTTTAAAGTGAGTTACGATCCTCTTTACTTGAAATGGCTATATCTCAATTGGGGTAAGGATAGAATCCTTCACAAGTACTTAACTATAAAACCCCCCATGAGTATGATGTTGAAAACCTATCCAAAGATTCGTATTTTTAATATTCTCTCACCTAAAGTTTGTGGGTGTATTGCCTAGATCCTGAACAATTCTCTATAAAGACACAAACTTGAGGCTAAGGCACTCAAATGCATATTCTTAGGATACTCTTCAATACAAATGGGGTATAAATGTTATCACCTACTCAGCAAGCATTTGTATGTTACAATAGATGTCATGTTTCTTGAAGAGCAAAGTTATTACGGCTCTTCTCTTTAGGGGGAGTTGATTTCAGAAGAAGACAAGTGCTGTTTTCCGTTGTCTAATATACTTTCTCCTAGTCGGCAACTTGTTTCTGGTGAGTCTCCTAGTCAGCAGCTTGTTTCTGGTGAGCCTTCTAGTCAGCAGCTTGCTTTTGGTGACTACTCAGCAGAGAAATCAATAGATCAGGCGATGGGAAACAGTAATTCTAGTGTACTTAGTCCTGAAGCCATTGTGTTAGAACTTGGTAATGATCATGAGTCCGGGTCTTTGATTCCTAATTTCATGGGTAAAAGTCAGTGTGCTTTAAGTCCTAATGTCACAGCTAAAAGTCAGCTTACTGTAGCTGATGAAGGTCCAGAAAACACTCCTGATTGTGTTCCAACAAGTGTGACTGAAGATGCATATACAATCAGAACACTTTGTGTCTATACATGGAGTAGTAAGCTTCCTTATCAAAGCCAATAATCTGATCTGAAGTCATTGGTCCAAATTAAAAGAGGCAAAGAGAAGAAAGTGAAAACTGATCTGCCAATAGCATTAAGGAAGGGAAGAAGAATAGATGTGATGTATCTTATTTCCAATTATGTATGCTATTCTAGATTCTCACTATAGTTTTGTAGTTTTGCTGTACGAGTGGACAGATTTGTTGTTCTTAGAAACATCCATGAAGCATTAGTCGATGAAAAATGGAAGAATGCCATACTAGATGAAATGAAAGCTCAACATCAAAACAATACTTGAGAAGTTGTGGATCTTTCTGATGGAAAGAAGGCTATGGGAAGTAAGTGGGTACTCAATATTAAGTATAGGTTAGACAGGAGTATTGAGAGATATAAGGATAGGCTAGTGATTAAGACTACATTCAGACATATAGGCTTGATTATGAGGAGACTTTTGCTTCAGTTGCGAAATTAAACTCTATTAGAGTTTGGTTGTCCTTAGCAGTGAATATGGATTGGCCATTGCATCCGCTTGATGTAAAAAATGCGTTCTTGAATGGAGATCTTGAGAAAGAGATTTATATAAATCTCCCACTTAGCTTCACCATTGAAGGATATGAAAGGAAGGTAAGTAGATCGAAGAAATCTCTATATAGCTTTAAATGGTTTTCCAAAACTGTTTTAAAAAATTTAGTGATATTATGATTACTTTGAGTCATACCTAAAGGCAAGCTAAAAACACTCTTTTTGTGAGGTATGGTAGTAATGGGTTGAAATCAATCTTAATTGTGTATTAAACAGTTTCTTAAAACTTGTTTTAAAAAAATCTAGTGATACTATGATTACTTTGGGTTATACTTAAAGTTAGGCTGAAAACACTCTTTTTGTGAGGTATGGTAGTAATGGATTAAAATCAATTTTAATTGTTTATATAGATGATATGATTATTACAGGTGATAATAAGGTAGATATAACTCACTTGAAGAAGCAGATTAGAGAGAAATTTAAGATAAAGGAGCTTAGAGATCTAAAATACTTCTTTGGTATGGAAAGAGTTAGTGCAGGAAAGGAATTGTAATCAATCAAATGAGTACATCCTTGATTTATTAAAGGAGATAGGTAAATTGGGGTGTAAACCTGTGAGAGTACTCTACTTTCTCATAATTGGAAGTGCCTTGTGTCAGTATCCCATCTTTGTAATGTACATGTATTAGTAAGGGTCTATTTTTTTGTATATACTGTAAAATAGGTAGGACTTTTTATTTTTTTCATTTCATTTTAGCTAGAGTCTTACTACTATTAGTAATTTTTCATCTTGAGAATGGTGCCATTTCATCAGTTTTAATATTTTTTCCTGGCAAGACTAAAAATGTTTATAAAGCTATTTATGGGAGTATGAGTACTCTTTTAGATCGAAGCTCTTACTCACCACTTTAATTGATTACATCTAATGGTATTCTTTTATATATATAAAACCCTTGTGTACACATATTGTAGTATTGTAATACCGTCGAAATTAATATAAGTATACTATTCATTTTACAATTCTTGTCGTTGTCCGTGTCCTTTATATTTACCGTTAGCTTTTTATCTTGTTCATGTTGGTTATAAGTTTAGGCCTTATTGGCTAGTGTTGTGTGTAAGTTAAGCTCGCTAACTATTGTAGAGGTAGGACAATAAGCGCTACTTGGTCCATTTATATGTTAGAAAAAGTCCTGAATCGTGACAATTAGTATTAAAGCCTATGCTATTCTAGTGGGAATAACCATAGCAAGGCAAAAGGAAGGAAGTAAAAGGTTAGATAGCTTGAAGGAAATCCTTAAGGAATTGACCAAGCAGATGAATGATTTGATTGTATTGTTGATGAGAGTAGCCAAAGTTGAGGTTAATCATCAAGATATAAATGCTAAGATGATCAAGATGGTTAAAAATTTCAATATCACAGTGTAGACACTCGGAGAGGAAATGCGTGTGACAACTAATGATGAGAGATGACAATTGGGGACTCAAATGGAAAACTTGATGATACAGTCCAACGTAAATGAACACACGGTGTTTGGTATTGCATGAACCAAAGGGGTGGGTCCATACCTCGAGACCACCTAAAAGGTAAATGAAAGTAGAAGATTAAGCAAGGGTTATGGTGCATTAACGAAGGATATGATGTGCTAATGCCTTATACAAGCTTGAGTTGCACTTGATATAACGCACAAATGTGGTTGAAGAACGCTCGCCATTAGTTTACACTTGATGAGTTAAATAAGAGTAGTTGAGAGTAAGTAATGAAAACACTTAGCTTATGAAAATGTGTTTGAAAAGTCAAGATTATATTTACTGTTGCGGCTATTACAATATATAAGTATTTATATGATTTAATTTGGATAAATCCTAGGTTAGCGTATATTATAAAAAAATGATTCCTACTAATTAAGGAAAAGAGAATAATTTATATGGGTAACATTGTAATCAGATAAAAAGAATATCTGATGGTAGAAAGGACAGTACGTATGTTAGAAAAAGGTAGTACATGCATTATCCCAATGATACTGTTGGTCGAGTAGAGCAGGATCTAAACAGGTCAGGTCGGCATAGGCAGTTCGGTAGCTCAGATATTCAACATTAAAAAAGGGATGGTTTAGGCGGTGACTCATTTATCGGGTTGACCTCAGAAGGTTGGCTTCGGAGAGACGTTAGCTTAGCTTAGGCAGTATTTTGGTTTGATACTTAGACAAGTATATTGTCGAGAAGTCAACTTAGCACATCGACTGGTCATCTTAGCAGTTTTTTAGATGATGTGGAGAGTAAAGTAACCTAATTGCTCGAACTGGGAGATGCATTGTTCTTCGGTGTTCAACTCACCTCGGATAGCTTAGCGAATAATTCGAGCAAGTCCTTAAATTCAAGAGCGTGTGATTGGTTCATGATTCTTATCACTTGAGAAGACAAGTCAATCCTCCTACTTTAACTGAGTTTGTTAAAGATTTGAGGACACAAGTGGCTATTTTGACTCAGTTGTGGGGAATGCTCCTGACTTTACCCTTATACATGTTCCTACTTATACGGGACATTTGAAAATGCTTAAGCTTAAGATATTCACTAGTGTGAGGGATACTAAGTTGCTGTAGAATTTTCTATTCGATATGGAATAGTATTTTGTTGCTATAGAAACAAATGATAAGAGAACAAAGGTTATAATGATTGCAATCTACATTATGGGTGATGCTAAGCTATGGTGGTGCATTAAGTATGAGGAGATCTAAAATAGTAATGCATATGTGGATATGTAGGTTGAGTTGAAGGCTAAGTTGTGGGTTTAGTTTTTCCTTGAGAATATCTAGTATAATGCTTGAAAGAAGTTGAGGGAACTTCGATAGGGCGATGACATCCGAAAGTATGTTCATGAGTTCTTGATATTAATGTTGGACATTAAGAGCATGAATGAAGATGATGAACTATTTTACTTTCTAAGATGATTGAAGTTTTATGCTAGGAATGAGTTGCAGAGGTTATGAGTTACGAACTTAGCTATAGTGTAGGTAGCAGTTGAGTACTTGACTGACTATACTCATGAAAATAGAGAGAAGAAATGTTCATGAGTATCGATAGGGCATGGGGGTAGAAAGTTATCTAAGAAGGGGCAAACTCAAGAGTGGGAGAGCTTTAAGTTCAAGCAGTAGCAATGGTAATATTGGAAGGAGCTAGAAGAAATCCTACAATTCTCACCAGTTTGGAAAGAGTAGGGCAACTAGTGAAGATAAAAAGCCTTCATTATCATGTTTCTTATGTAACTGCCCATATAAGGTAGCTAAATGTCCACATGCTATGCTTAATGCTATGGCATGAAAAATAGAAAGTGTATGCCAAGATGAAGAGTTGGGGAGTGATGGTGAGGGTCAACTTTGAATGGGCGCATTACACATGTTTTTGGCCGTTGGAAAAAGTTTCTTAGTGCAACGTAAGCTTATGATTGACAACAAATTGATGTATGTCCAGTTTAACATCAATGGCAAGAGTTCTAACGCGATGGTAGACTCCGATACTACACACAACTTCATTGATGTGCTTATGGAAAAATTAGGGTTGGTGCTCGTTGAAGAAACTATCCAGATCAAAGTTGTCAACTCAAAAGCCATCCTGTTTGAGGAGTCGTAAGAGCGATGAAGGTAAAGGTTAGGGATTGAAGTGGAAGTCTCAACTTTACGGCTATCTCATTTGACGACTTTAGTATAGTTCTTAGGATAGATTTCTTGAGACAAGCTAGAGTTGCTACTATGCTTGTAGTAGAGAAAGCTTCAGACTGTGATTGAGGAATCGTAAAGACAGGACGGTAAGCGTTGCACAATCCACTTATGTGCTAGAGAAAGCTTTAGACTGTGATATCTTATACCAATAGGAGACATGCTTATGGATAGGAGACAATATTAGAGATTGGTTAGAAGTTTAATCTATCTCATTGACATGGACTGATTTGGCTCATTCAATTAGCTTGGTAAGCTAAGCAATGCATTCACTTACTTGACCTCATATGAATGGTGCAAATCATTTTCTGAGACTTTTAAAAGGAACTTAGGTAAAGGGTTGTTTATTAAGGAAAACTCTTATAGATCTCTAGAAGCTTTTGCTAATGTAGATTGGGGTGGTGATATTACGGATGGAAAATCTACTTTAAGGTTTTGTACTAAGGTCTAGGGAAATTTGGGTACTTGGAGAAGTAAGAAAAAGTTAGTGGTGGTGAGGAGTAGTGTAGAGGCAGAATACAGAGCTACTGTATAGGGAATTTGTGAGTTGATTTGGGTATAGAGATTGCTTGAAGAGTCGAATGTATAGGCTGAACATGTATTATTGTTTTGTGACAATAAATCAACTATGAACATTGTAAAGAGTCCTATTCAGCAAGATAGGATGAAACATGTGAGACTTGATAGAAACTTCATCGAGTTAGAAATAGAAAACGAAGATATCAAATTGCAATATACTACTTCTAACGATCAAGAAACAGATGTGCTGACCAAGACATTACCAAAGAAGACATTTTTAGACATGATTAGTACGTTAGGAGTGATTGACATCTACTCTATAACTTATAAGGGAGTGAAGGCAATAATCTATTATTTAGTCAATTATTTATTTTTATTATTGCTATTTTTCTGTTAAGATATTGTTTTTTATTTCTTATTGTGTGTGGGTATATGGGTAGTTGTAGTTAGGCACCACAAATATGGTTTGTAGTATTATGTAATATTTGGGAGCACAAAACTAAGGATTTCATCCTTATCCTAAGTGCCCAGCTACTTATGTATATATTTTACCCAACGCAAATGAATAAAGTGAGGAAAGTTTCATTTATTATTTTTCCCTCACTTATGTACCAAAAGTTGTGCTAAGTAATGTAAAGGTTACAAATGGCATGAGATTAGTAATATAATCAAAAGGGGGGTGGGGGATGAAGAAATTGCTAATGACTAAAAGATTTGATAATTGAAATGTATAGAGTGAGGAAAATGACAAAATTATAAATAATCAAAAGTTATTGATAATAAAGAGATTAATATCATAAAAGCTTCCAAAATTTTTATTTAAATTATTTGCTGTAAACAAAGTTGAAAGGATGCAAGTTATTCGAAATAAATTGTATATTTATTAATTCTATATCATAACAGAAGATGCAAGATTCCTTAATAACACTTAGATGTTTGCACACGCATTTTCAAAGCTTCTAGTAACTAGTACAAACATTTAAAGCACGTGAGTGATAGTAATTCCTTATATTTAGGTCAATTATATTTATGTACTACAACTTAGGAAGGAGATTCAAAATTGGTTTATTCTATTGAAAGACTAATATTTATATTTAATCATTTCTATTGAAAGATCAGTATTTTTACCACTAGATTGATAGTGACTAATGTAAATGTCCTATCTAGTGTGCTGAGTTGTCTAGCTTTATTTGGCATTGATATATAATTACAGGAAGTTCAACCTTAAATAGAAACTTATTATTCTCAACTAGTGCTTTCCAACCATTGGGCAAAATAAAACAGGTGCTAGCAGCATTCTTCAATATCCACTCCTCCATCTTCTAATGTCCGTAGCAGTAGCCTGTTGAAATCTGGACAGTGCGACAATATCAACTTTCTAAGACATGACAATCCTTGAATTCCTCCTAGATTCCTTAGATCACAGTCAGATATTCTCAAAATTCGCAGCTCCCTTAAATTTTCCACATCAAGAAATTCAGCTGCACAATGGTCAAGCTCTAACTGGGACAAGCCTGTTAGATCAGAAAAACTTCCATAATCAGTCATAGATCTGCAATATAGGAGATGCAATGCCGTTAAGCTTGATGGAAGCCTTGGGAGACGTTGCAAATACGGGCATGACAAAACAAGTTTTCTAAGCTTACTGAGGACACTGAAATTTACAAGTAGCACTGTGATTCTTGAAATGTGCAGTTCTAAAGTCTCCAATTTGGACAAGTGGCAGATCCATTGGAAGCTATTAGCCGGCCATGGCTCATGGAGTCTGAGAGGTGGAATTTCTGGATCTTCATCATCATTATCGGCTAAATGCAACTCCATTAAATTTGTCATGTACGACAAGTCAGGAATAATCCTCATTTTTGGACATCCCACTCGCAGAATAGTTAAGCTAGCAGGTAGTCTTGGCAAATACTTAAGTTCTATGCATGCTCTTAAGTCAAGCACTTGAAGATGGGTAACTCCAGAAATGCTGTTGGGAAGGCTAGAAATCGTTGTTGTTGATAATACCAAAGTTGTCAAAGAAGACATGCTGGCAATACTTTTAGGGATTTCCCCATTCATACAAGGGCAAAGCGAGAAATCAATCTCTTCTAGCTTCTGTAAATTTTCAATAGCTCTGGGAAACTGTCCAACATAAGTTCGCTCCATTAGTAGAACTTTCAAGCTCTTCAAACCTGCTACCGTGACTGGTAATTCATCAATTGCAGTATATGATAGATCCATTCTGGTGAGAGAGCTCAAATTTCCAACTGAATCTGGAAGAGCATGGAGCTTACTACAATTTCTTAATGATAGGTTCTGAAGTTTCAAGAGAGATCCAATGGAATCAGGGAGCTCTTGTATGGCCGTTTCATCCAATGTGAGGCATGAAAGAGACTTCAAGTTGCCGATTGAAGATTTTACATCCGCGTGCACTAAGGGTTTCAAGATTCTCCATTGCAAGAGTTCCAGCATCAATTTCCGTAATAGAAGTTCCATCAATAATAAGCTCTTTCAAAGCCTTCATGAAACCCAGGCCTTGGGGCAGTTCATTGACATTGTGGCAGCATTCGATATTTAAGCTAATTAACGTCTTTAGCGTAGGAGAGGATATCTTGATTCGCCTCAACCGAAAGCAATGTGCTAAATTTAGTCTTTCCAATTCAATGTGATCCGGGAAGAGAGGAATTCCTTCCAAATCATCACAATCTGCTAATACTAAGACTTTCAATTTCTCTGCATTCTGCAGAGTAAAAGGATAAAGAGCATTAGCTGTGGATTATCATTCTCTTAAGAGAAGTTTGAGAGGTAGATACGTTGCATTACCTCTGTGAGTATATTCCAACCTTCCCAATCTTGTGTCACCTTGCTGCTTGACAAATCCAGGATTACCAACTTCTTCAGTGTCAAGTTACTCAGTTTTTCAAAAATCTCAAGGCAACCTTTCCAATCAAGCCACCTCAAATTTGACAACAAGCTTCCGAAATCTCCAGCTATTTTAGCGTTATCCAATCGAAGGAACCTGAGTCCTGATAAGCTGCTGAACTCCTCGTTTGTAAGACATTCACCCATGCTGCTGTCAAACTTGAGATCTAGGGCTTCAATTTTTTCAGTTCCCTGCCAATGGAATAAGGAGAATTCTAATGAAGTTAGTGACAAATGGTGCTTGCACTTTTTTTTATTTCATGAAGCAACTAAATTGAGAATACCTAGGTATACGTAAAATTAATTTGACCGTGTTGACTCAATGATAGGAATATGTAGAGCACTTACTGTCTTCTCCTTGAGAACTTTCAGTGCTTCATCAAGCCACAATCTGCTGCGCATTCCAGGCTCTTTGTTTTCCTCCACAACAAGTTTCCTACCAAAATCACATACTGGATTACTCATAAGTAACTTATCGTCCTCCCCAACTTTCAGTAAAGACATGTTCAGGAGTTTATCTACTCCTTGTAGAGGGTAAAATGCACAGTGCTCCCACATGTAATGGGCAACAGTCCTGCTTTCTCCTGTAAGACAGCATGCTATGTCGAGAAATATCTGTTGTTGCTGTTTACTTAAATTGCGATAGCTTGTGTTCAACAAGCTTTCTAGTTGCTCCTGGTCAGAGTTCCTCAATTGCTGCAAAACCTCTTCCCATCTGTCTCTGCTTTTGTGAGAGAACAAATAAGAACCAACTAACTCAATCACTAGAGGAATCCCACCAGTACTAGCAGCAATTTCAGTAGACAGCTCATAAAATTCACCCTTGGGAAAGTCTGCCCGAAAAGCATGCCAGCAAAAGAGTCGCAAAGTATGGTTCTCATCCAAGGTCTCAACCTTGTATTTTTGAGCAACTCTTGCTTCATCAAGAAGTTCTGGCTTTCATGTAGTTAGGATGATCCTGCTTCCTGGGCCAAAACAACAAAGATCCACACCAAATGCTCTTACTTGTTCTAGGCACTCCACACCGTCCAATACGAGCAAAACTCTCATATTACAAAATCTATGCCTTATAAACTTAATATTATCCTCAAAGGAATTCAACCTTTCAAAATTTTGCTTTAGGAGTTGTGAGATCAACTCCTTTTGCAGAGAGTAAAGTCCCTCAACTGCAGATCTTCCTCGAATGTTTGATATAAAGCTATAACCCTGAAAATGGCGATAGAGCTTATTGTATACGACCTTGGCAAGAGTTGTCTTGCCAATACCAGGCATGCCACAAATTCCAATGATCTGCATATCGCTAGAAAATGGTTGAATCCCTTCAAGAATTTCCTGCACAGTGTGGTCCATTCCCACCAAATATTCAGTTACATCAATATCACCAATAGTCAACAGCTTCATAACTTCTGAAACAACTTCATCTACAAGGTCTGCCTGATCTCTGAAACAAATGCATCAGCAAAACATAGGATGTGAGTGTTTGGTAGAAGCAAAGATAATGGAGAAAAGAAAAAATCGAAAGAAAATGTCCTTTATTCAAGTTGATGACTGGCTGCACGAAAATGGAGAGAAGACAGAACATTCTTAAGGACCTTGGTTTTGTATTTTATGAATGAATCCATTTTACATAAAAGGTGTCTTCGTTTTATGGAAAATACTGTTTTAGACCTTTTTTTTTATATATTTGTTATAGTAAAAAATCTGCAGGTATCAAATTTTGTTGACTTAGCTTCAAGAGTTTCCAGAAACTAGTGGTCTGTAGTAGCAAGTGATACTGAAAAGGCAACGACAGTGCGCGACCTTTAGTGTGGTGTCTCCCAACAGCGCAAAATGCAAAATGACTATATTTGACAATTTCAAGTTTTATACATATATGTATATATATATATATAAAATAAATGTCTACACACCCTAACGAGTCTATATATACATCTGGTCAATGATCTAATTAATATCTGAACTTGGCTAGTTCTCTAAATAGAAGCTACTATTCTAACAAACTAGTGTGGTTTTTACAATATCCAGTCGAACAAGTACATGCTAAATAAATTCCCCATCTTTAACTTCTTGGACCGTAATAGTATTTTTATGTTCCATATGAAATAATAAAAGATACACGTAACAAACATACCCGGAAACTGTAAATCCTTTCAAATATCCAATTTTCACGTAGTGCCTCTCTCCAGCTGTCAAGAATTTGGCGCTTAATTCCTTTCTTCTGGTGTCTGCGGAAAGATGCCTCGAATGTACCCTTCTGGTTTCTAACTTCGGAAGGATCGATATCAAAGAAGATAGGCAGGACTATTTGTCCCCTTGTTTTCCTGCACTCCAACATCTTTGCGACTTCCTGGAGGCAACTACGGCTGGAAGCATAATCTCTGGAGAAGACGGGTATGGATATCGTGGACCTCTCGATTGCTTCCATGAGACTAGGGTGGATCTCTTGTCCAACGCGTAGCTCCGTGCTGTCTATGTAGACGTCAATACTAGCACTTGCGAGTTCCTTATAGAGGAAAGCTGTGAAGTTATTGCGAGTATCTTCCCCTCTAAAGCTCAAAAACACGTCATACTTGAATGATTGTGAGGAAGAGACAGGATAGGATGAAGCAGAAGTGATGATATTAGCTTTGCTTCCTTCTGTAATCCTTTCTTTTTCTTTCTTGTTGCGGTAAGTTCCAAAGATGGAGGAAAAAAGGCTCGCCATCAATGAAAGAACGCAAACGTATGGTGGATGACAGTGCGTAATGATAGAAGTGTTGTGATAAGTCAGATTGGATCGCAAAGATGAGAGAACTGTATCACATAAACATTAAACCAGGGAGGATAGAAGAAATGTAAACTTTTCAAGTCAAGCAGTGAACAGTGACCAAGATATTATATTTTTATCCAAGGTGGGGTGGTTGGTAGGGGTTTATGTCTGCTATTCTTTGATAAAACCTCATGACTTGGCCATGGTAATAGTGTTGCATCAGTAACCTTAATTTAGTTGTGGGTTTGGAAGAAAAGGACAATATTATAGATACATGATACCGTTTTGTTGTGAAGATTGAGTAGAAAAACACAGAATTGGACGAAAAAAAAATATTTATGATGTAACTTTGTTTCATATGCACATATTTTGGGCTTTAGTATTGTTTTTTAACATTGATTCTCTAGATATTATCTAATATTTATTTGATAATATTTTTATATTATTTAAAAAATTCAAAATTTAAATATTGTTCAATATTTATACCCTTAATAATATCTAATATTTATGAAACTACATTTATATCTTCAATATTTATGTTTTTGTCTAGTGATGGAAGTTTTTGTAATATATTATAGATGGGATTAATTTTGAGAATTTTATCTAATCCTTCAAACTATTGTTTGTTCGATAATCAAACTCAAATTATAATCAAATATTGGACAAATTATTTTGTTTAGTCCAATTTTATAAATTTTGTATAATCAAATAATACTTAAAATGCATCATCTTAAAAAGAAATTATCTTACATAAACATATTTATTTCAAGTACAAGCAATTTCCTTACAATAAACTAACCATAGTCTAGCCGTATATTAGCTGGCTATGGATGTTCTCTTTCTCTTTCTCCTTCTTGCATTTCCCACTCATCTTCTTCTCTACTATGTATGTTTTAACAACCTCTCAATTCAAAGTCTTTTCTTCTTTCTTTTTTTTTTTTTTTCTCTTTCATCGAGTTTTAAAACCATTAGAGTAGCATATATCATATAACATAATATATTGTAATGCTCCAAGTTAACAAAAATGAATAATCAAACTAATAGATACTAATAGGTCTATTTCAACCATATGATTAAAAAATTTCAAACTTATATTAATAAGGTATTTATAACCATTATTTTATAAATTAGTATCATAACCTCTCATAATTTATATGGGACACTTAACAGTGAGATCTCATAATTTCTTTCCCTCCCTCCTCTCTTTTCCTCTAAACATGTAATGTTCTCGTTGTGAGACCTCATAATTGGGTTTGAATCTTTCCCCTTTTTAGTATACGATTTATGTTACCTATTATTTATAAGTCATCTTGTGAGATCTCATAATTTCCTTCCCTCTCTCCTCTCTTTCCCTCTAAACATGTAATGTTCTCGTTGTGAGACCTCATAATTGGGTTTGAATCTTTCCCCTTTTTAGTATACGATTTATGTTATCTATTATTTATAAGTCATCCTGAAAGCATGTTAAGAGGTATCAATCGGATAACACTCCTTACCTTCCTTGAATCTTTTCTCTAAATCAGAGCTAAACTCAAATCATTTACCCACTGGTAGGGGGTTGGCTTTGACATCATTTAAGTTGTAATACTCTGGAACCTAAGGGCGCTACAATTTGCCATGTGTCCCTGCTATTTAGGAACACGTTAAGGCTTTAAAATTAACTATAACTTCCATAATCATTTGTAAAAAAAAAAAAAAAAGATCACTTATCAGGTATAAAATAATAATTTTCCAAATATATCAATTCAACTGACTCATTTCTCTTTCTTAACAAATGATAGCAATTTTGCATACTTCTTTTAAATCATCAAATTGACTTGTAGTTGTAAAAATAAAATAATGAGCCGAAGTTTAGTATATGTGCATAAATATACACAGATGCCAAGCTTAAAACATACGTAATAGAATATAAGTAAATAATAGTTTTATTATCTTTAATTTAGGTAAGCAATTAAATCAAGGTGTGACCCCGTCACACCTTGATTTTTGTCCACATACAAAGGTTGATATAAACATACGTTTTCTTTTAAGTCATTCATGTCTAGGTTTAGAAACACTTAGAGTTCTAGCTACATCATTCTATATATGACTCTACTAGGAAAACCTTACATATGATTAACAATTGCTCCTTTAAGGAATTGCTACTGCGGGCTTTTAGAGTAAATAAGTCAAGCAAAATTAGCAAATTATTCATTTAGGTCAAATATAAATTAGTTTTGTTAGATCTTGTCTAACCTAGCAAGTACAATTAGACAAATAAGCACTACATACCTAAAAATTCGTATCTGAATCAATTACAAAGCTTGAGTCAACCATGAACCCAAATATAACAACTTGACAGTTATAACAATAAACTTTTCTTAATTTTTCATTCTAAACAATCTACTTCAAACATTTTAAGCAACCTAATCCATCTTTGGATAAGAAAAGTTTGAAGTAACCTAATCCATTTTTGGATAACATTTTAAGCAACCTAATCCATTCTTAAAGTTTCCTTAAACTCCCATTTTATTCTAGGATTCTAAGAGTAACTATAATTAAATAAAAGGGTAAATATTAAACCTTGGCTTAGGAAATGAATGATTAAAATACCTTAAATGAGAATTTGGAGGTTTTAAGGAAGAAAGTTTGAAAATAAAGTTTAATTTTTTGTAAAACATGTTTATAAGTAAGTTATAATAACTAGGATGTTCAAAAATGGCTTTAGAGGATCAAATATGCTTTTGGGAATTTGTTAGGACAAAGAAATTGGTTTAAGAACAAGTAATGGAAGAAAACTTGGTTTGGTCTTTTGGTGTGAACTAGTTGCACGATTTAAGGGGAACCAGCTAGTTAATCCTTACCAAACTTCTATGACTAGAAGATTGGTCACAACCATACCTATGGTCCTATTAGAATCGTGCCTACGGTTTGAAGTAGAATAGTAGTGAAACTTTGAATTTCTTTCTCAAACCAACTTAAATCCAAACTTTTCTTCAAACCTACTTCAAATACACTTTGATTGCTTATTAACCCATCAACATAACACACTTTTACACCATCCAAACTACAAATCTCATATCAAACACTAACTTAAACCCTCAATTTTACCAACAACTTTAAGAAACTAATTCTAAACTAAGTAATAAAAGAAGGGATGAAGAGTACTTACTTGAAAGGAATGAGAAAGCTCCTTAAATGTAAAATGCTATCGACCCAAACGGAAATAAGTTGCCAACAAGGAGGTTTAAATTCGTTTTAGCTCCAAAACCTAAGAAAATCTCAGTAAAACGATGAAAACCTACCAAGAATGAATTAGAAAAGGTGTTTCCTTCACCTTCGATACCTTAATTGAGTTGACACTTGAAGAACTCACTAACCTTTACTTATAACATTTGAAAACCACCTGAAATCTAGAAGGAATAAGAGAATTAGATCGCTAGGAGGCTTAATTACGAATTTTCTTAAGGCTAAACTTCAACAATCTCACCTTAATCAACCTTGTTGCACTTTTGGGGTTAGAAGAGGGTTTCAATTTTCTACACAAAGGGAAGGGAATTAGGTTATCTTTGGCAACTTTTTGGTTTTTAGAATAAAGGTAATAGGTTAGCAAGTAGGGTTTTAGAAACTATTTTATTTTTTGAAATCCTTAAAGTACTGTTCTTTTTTAAAAATAATTTTCCTTTGCATTATATTATACTTAACCCCCCCCCCC